>ML796737.1:381331-415176 GCA_009831015.1 Picea engelmannii
ACATGGGATGAGAGCCTTCCCTATGTCTAGCATAGCTACAACCGAGCCTTGCATAGCTCAACCGGCCACAGCCCCTTTCAAGTGGGGTTGGGATTCCAACCATTGGGTCCCATAGATGTTGCACTTCCCCTTGCGGTCACCTCCACTGACTCGTCTCCTGCTCCAACTGAAGCTAACAAAGCCACCCGGTTCATAGAGCAGATTCAACACATTCGCGAACAGGTTCAGGATATCCTACAGAAGTCCAATGACAAGTACAAACAACGCCATGATCAACATCGGGTGCCACATAAGTTTCAAGTGGGTGACAAAGTTTGGTTTCACTTGCAGAAAGAACGCCTTAAAGGACCCCATCAGAAGCTTCGCCCACTCCATTATGGACCATACACTATCACCAAGGCCGTGGGGGATAATGCTTTTGAGCTCAACATTTCTCCTTTCCTTGGCCTGCACCCAGTGTTCAACGTGGATCTACTTCGCCCTTATTTCCCACCATTATTGGACACCTCAGAAGTAGCAGAACAGCTGACACCCACTGAGCTCAACCTCGACTACATACAATAGGCATCCAATGATCAGATTATGGACAGACAGATAAAGGGCACTCGACAACAAATGATCCAGCTTTATCGAGTCGTCAAAGCAGGGCAGCTCCTGCACTAAGGCAAGTGGCTCACCCGGGGCCAAATTCAGCAGAAATTTCCTCATCTAATGGGGGACCTCAACGCAATGGAGACCATTGCTTCCTAAGGAGGGATGATTGATCCAGATGGATATCGGTGGCCACCCACCTTCTCCAACTGGCTCAAAACAATTTTCTGACATTTTTGGCAATTTACTATTTTTAGCAGTTTTTCGGGTCCTGAACTTCTGGATCCGTTTTGAGGCCCTAAACGATGTAGTCCATCATGGAATTTTGTCAAAAATTTTGTATTCCTCGGATATATCTTTCCAACGAGCTATTATATGACTAAAACAGAGATCGTATGCAAAAGTTACGACCCTGGGAAGTTGATGTACTCACTTACCCAAACGGGGCCCACATGACTTTTGGCGCTTCATCTCCTAGGGTTAGGTTTTTGAAGGTCTAGGACTTTTGGCATTCCTCTTTATTGTAAAAATTCCTTCAGAGCCTCATTGTAATCTTCTTCTTGCAAATGCGCGCTGCCGACGCATCTCTTCTCAGAGATAAGCCACCACCATTCCAACAAGCTTGTTTCTGCTGCATCTTACAGTTTCAACTTATTTCGTTATTTAATAGAAAACCAGTTTTACTGTATCTCTGTTATTTTTGTGTTAAGCACCTGTCAATAATCGGTATTCATTTCGTTATGCTCATAAAATATGGATCAATATAGTAGAGAATGAGATGGTTACTTGGATAAGAATGATCCCACAATATAAGGGAATCCAGTACAAGGATAACCATTCGAATTCCAACCCATTCTACTAGAAGATTCCCTTCTAGAACCATTGAGAATTCATCTTTTTCCAAGCTTTAGAGAAGGTTCACACCCTAGCTATGTAGCACAGTGCGAGAATTTCTCACCCTAGCTTAAGGCAGCCTGCGAGAATGGGTCATTCTCGCATCCTGGTATACTAGCAACCTACGAACTCTCTTCAAAAGTAAGTTTTCTGGGAAGAGATGAATGTCACTTTTCTCAGGAAAAAGTTCTTATGAGGAGCCCGAGTACACCATTATCAATACACCATCATGATGACCAAAATCATGGGTAACACCCTCTGCAATATGTCTCTTTTTCACATACCCGGCCATCCAGAACATCCAATCAATTCCTTGTTTGAAATCACTGAAGCCTTCAGTCTGATCATCGAGATTATCAAGTCCATGACCGATGAGCTGTCGAAGACCTCGGGGTATTTCATTCGTACAATCATATTACACTCCTACTTGAGTTGTGAAGATTTTGAAGTTGTTGCTCAAGCTCTGAAGATCTCATCTCCAGCCATCAGGCCGAATCAACTTTTGGAAGATGGATACTCTATATGTATATCTTTTTGATTTTGAGATGTAGCTCCGTTGTGTATTGATTCGCGACTACTCTTTATAGTTATTTGACATGGATATACAGTGTATTTGATTGGTATCCATGGTTCTATTTTATCCCAAGCATGGGTATTCCCGCCGCGGTGAGACGTTTTTTATTTTGCAGACGACACCTCCTGGTTCCTGATCCTTGGGCTCAATCGTTCGGCACATCAGTAAAGATTGGTAATGTATTTCGGCCATCAGATGCTCTTCTGACCTCACACATTAGGGGGCATCTATTATAACCCTAAATTGCACCACACATTCTTACCTAGCATCAGGCAAACTCATATCCCTTCTTTGCCAAAGCATTGCTGAACAACTCTTTCAAAATCCTCTGTTATAAAGGCTCATGCGCCCTAATCCATTACTGCACGCGTGTACACGCTAGCTGACCCAAAACAGCCTATGTGGACCGACAAAAACATGAAATAAGGAAAGTTGCTAACGGAACAAAAATCTATGGGTGAGTTAACTGAAACTCTTGGCCATGCATGGCCAAGGATTCGTCCAAATACCTAGCTCCTTCTAGCCTATAAAAGAAGGGGTAGGGGTCCCATTTGGAAGAGGAAAAAATATAGAAAAGAAACTCTGCCCATTTACATATTCCCATTGTCCTAACCCTTTAGCCTTTCCTTATGCCAAAGGAAATTCAAAGAAAAGCAGTTGAAGGATAGAAGAAGAGGAGCCCAGGATTAGGTTTGAGGAGTGGTGGTCGGTCTCAACTTTTGTAAGTTGACTCATTCAAAGTAATAAAGAAAATGCTTTTCCTGTCCCAATTCATGAACTATTTATAGTTTGATCAGTATATGTTTGGATTTCTAACCCGCTAGTATATAAGTAGTATGCATGCATAGTTGTTTCTCGTCTTGAATGCAGGTCAGCTTTGGAAGGAGTATTGTGAACAAGTAATCAAGCACAATGGAGTATCGACATCAAACACCGGTAACAAGGTAGGTTGATCTTTCGATGCATTTACTAAGAAAAGGGGATTTAAATCTAGGGATGAAGGTAGAAAGTAATTTCTATTCAGTCATATCTGCATGCAAAGTCTGAACTCTATTTGCTAGTCCATAGGGTGTTTTTCCCCAACAACAACTGGGGAAGATCCTATTGACAAAATGATGAAGATAATAACTATTTATCATCTTATGATCTTTTTGCATGAACTCTTGTTATTCTTTATCAACTCATTTTTGTTTTCCCCTTCACATATAAAAAGGATCATATTTTTATTTGTTTATTCGGTTGATCACCAACCTTCCTTTATATATCCATCCTTCGAGGATGAAGCCATACTTTCTTCCTATGTTTTATATGTTGATCCTATATCCTCAGTTCAGCCTATTCATAAGGATAAAATTCATACTAAGATCTCTCCTGGATTCAATCACCCTTGCATCCCTGAGGAGGTTGAAATTGATCCGCAACCTCCTCAAATCTCATCTCATCCTGTTGTTACTATTGTGCCTTGCCATCAGTGTGATAAGCCTCATATTCAGCCCACTAGTTTTCAAACTAGAATCAGAGACATGTTGTTTAAACCTTTAAAGCTTCCATATTAGCTTCATCCTTATCCTCCTGATTTCTTTAAATATATTCCTCATTTTTTCTGGAGAAGATCATATTACAGCTGAGAGGCATGTGGAGGCCTTTAAGAACTTTGTTTGTCAATTTGAGATTGCTCATGATGATGTTTCCATGAGATTGTTCTCAAATTCATTGTTTGGAGATGTTGTTGTGTGGTTTAAATGTTTGGGAGTTGACTCCATTGGTTCTTGGGTTGAATTATGCAATTCATTTTTGAAGTGGTGGGGTGAGAACAAGTCCCTTGATCAATACTATGATGATTTTAATGCCTTGAGGAGAGGGGAAGAGAAATCCTTGGCCATCTTCAACAGGAGGTTTTAATGTGTGTATCATAATATGCCTTTAGAGATCAGACCCACATAGACTTCTGCCATGGTGTACTATGTCATGGCTCAGCATTCAGAGCTTGTCCTTCACCTGAAAGAAAGGAAATCAACATATTTATCTCAGTTATTCATGGATGTTGGGGAAGTGGAGGAGAACCTTCGAGCTTGTGGAAGGATTCAAAGTCAATATCATCTTCACTCTGAGCGTAAGGCAGTTTTTTCTTGCTGTCCATATGAAGGAAAAGTTGTGAATGATTTTGTCTTTGAAGAATGTATCAATGAACAATCCTATATTGATAGAAATTATGTGTATGAACAACTAGGAGCAACAATTACTACTTTTCCTGAAATATATATTTTTAACAGTCGTTTTCCTGATAAAATTATTGATTTAAAGGTTGATCATAGATATGAAAGACAAACCCTTTTTAATGAATATCCTAGTGATGATGAGCAACAAGATTATCTTGTATTTGATCACTATGAAGAAAGTAAGCATGATGCAGAGGTTGGCCTTATCATGGAAGACATAAAATTTTACCAGGAGCAGCCCTTAGTTGAGGCACATGAAGAGGTCATTTATACGCAGCCTGAAGTAAATACAAAATCATCAGTGGATCAACAACCACCTATGTCCATCCTTCTTCCACTTGTACCTACAATTCACAGTAAGAAACTTTTGGAACCACAGATGCCTTTAGTTGTCTTTCAATCAAGTGTTCTTGTAGGGGACATCAAGTAAGCTGTCAGTATATTTGAAAAAGTGAAGGTAACCATTCATAAGTTAATCATGCGTTGCCATCAGTTTCATGACCCTGTCAATGAGTACATAAAGTTGCACTTTTCAAATGCTTTGGACCGTGCAAGCTTTATCTTTTTATCAACATTTGAAGGTAATATGGGTGATCATAAGAATGAAATTAGCCATCTATCACACTTTACTTGTTTCTTATGGATCATTTCCGGTGAAGTGAAGGATTTAGTGATCAAACAGTTTGAATGGCTATGGTGGAAGTTTTCCTTCACCTACCCCATTGCAAAAGTCAGTTAGTTTAGGTTTTTCACATAAGTAAAATCTTTCTAGAGAATGTGTGTTTGTTTTCCTTTTTATAAGTAGAATAGTGCACATGTTGGCCTTCAGAGAAATGATTTGAGCTTGACTCCATAACCCAGTACATAAGGTGACTGGAACTGCTTTTTCTTGGCAACTTGCAGGGAGCACACCATGCCCTATGGAGCCACATGTTATCACATAAAGTTGTCAAAAGGTCGCAGGGCGACCCAGTCCTTTGCTTGCACGTGTATCATCCTTGAACACAAAGCACAAATTTCATAGAAGTCCTTTTAGAGCTTAAAATACAAGAAAGAAGACAATCTTATCCTCCAACGACAGAGATCCATCAGGAAAATGAGATCTGCGGTTCGCAGGTATTCAGGATCCAGAATTTTCTCGAATTTTAGTGCCAGGGCAGAAGCCCGAGATCAAAGGTCGAGCAAATATTTAATCTGGGTCGTATATATTGAGGAGACAGGTGGCATTCAATTCAAGGTTTCGCGGAAGTGATTATTGGGAGTTTTGAAATGAGCAAAGGGAAAAATCCCCGATGGCCAAAAACTGAAATAGATCTGGATTATTAAATTTAGAGGGACGCGTGGTGCCGGATCAGTAGGTTCACGGTCTCATGAATTGAATTTTTTAGAATGGAGCAAAACACAAGTTCGTGCAACGTGAACTCGCGAAGCACTCGAGTGTCGGCCCAGGGTCACATCCCAAAGTCATATGGAAGCGAGTCCATAAAGGATATTGAGAACCTTTCACATGAAGTTGATAGTTCAACGTTTTCAACTAGAATCCTCGGTCGTTGGATGGAAAGAATATACGACCGTTGATTTGAGTTGGGCATTTTCATCAAATCAAGAATTGGGGGTGTTGTGGTCAAGTGATATGAGGATCCCCGAAAGACGAAGTCCCGAAGTTCCTGTGGGGATAAGCGCTAGGTCATGGCCCAAGGTCACATGCAAGAATGTGCAGTGGAGAAGAAGATGGCACATGAAGCCTTGGAAGCGCAAAGGAAGGTGCAATTTTCACGAGAGTTATGCCAAGGCCGAAGACCCTCACGATAGTAGAAAATGAGATCATCATGGTTTCAGGGTGCTAGGTTGACGCAAAGAACCATCGGCATCCCATGGAATCTTACGGATCATTCAAAGCCTCGTCCTGATCTCGATGAAGTAGTTAATAAAGAGGAGGGGTGGTGGTTGAAACCTCGTATCACCTCATAAATGGAAAGCATGGAAGGATTTCCCGTGGAGGCAGATTGTTAGCCCAAAGTTCCCTGAGGATGGATTTTCTTGCAAAACCCATATTGATTTGAGTTTGCATTTGACAAAGGAAGGCACACATAGTCTGAAAGAGAAGGCGTCAACTAGAAACTTTGAATGCAGGGGCCTAATCATGCTCCTAGTGGTTGCAACAATTCTCAGTATATGTATGTGGTTTTGATATTTTGTAATAGACAAATGGTTGAGCTAGGCTCCCTGCTATTGTAATATTTTAATTGAGAACAACTAGTTCTTTGGTTATGTATTTTTTTTTTAGACATATTGGTTAATCTACGTCATCTTTCTTACTCCATCTTATTTGCCTTTGATACTGAGAGAGTTCAGGATTGACTGATTCACATGGATTTTTATGACTATATTATGATGAATGTTGTATTATAGTGATGTTATAGTTTCTTTCAGTTTCTTTGAAATTTGAATTCAAGAGGATATTGCGTTCAAGTTTTTCCTCCTTAGGCTACTAGAAGACCTAATGTCCACAGAAGACATCTACACTCTCCTCACCAAAGTATTCCCTCTATTCACCCTTACTCCAACTTACTGACTGAGGTTGATTCCAAACCTCAATTGCTTGCGCATACCAGTCTAGGTTTCTGAGTTAGAATGTTATTATCATTGAGTCTTCTCCATTTGACCACCTAAAAATCATTTACATTTACTGTATAAAATTATGGGTACTGGGATTATCCTCATTACAGTCTGAGGGTGATTCCTAGTGCTAGTAGGCTCAATATTGCAAGCAAGGGCATGAGATGCAATCACAACTTAATGCCAAAAAATGTCATTTTTTATGAATTTTAGTCTACTTGGTGTGAAAAAGGGATAAACTTGTGCCAAATAGATGTCCTTTCAAATCCAATTTACGAGTGTGAAAGAGAAAAGTTCACTCGGAAATATTTTCTCTTTTTTAAAACGAGTCGGAAAAGATCTTAACTAAGACTCACGAACTTTCAAGTCTAATTAATGAGTGTGAAAGGGAAAAATTCACTTGGCAATATTTTCACTTTTTAGATGAGTCATAAAATATCTTAAATCAGACTCGTGGATGTTGTTCTAAGCAGCATATAATGGGAGAGGCCAAGGCTCCCATGCAGGGCTTTTGCGAAAGGTCAAAAAATTATGAAGGGATAACACAAGCTTGGGAAAAACTGAAGCTTTCTAGGTTGAGGAGGATAAAATACTTGTAGAGGTTACCTTATCTACAATATGTAGAATAATTCTCCTTATCTAGAAGGGTGTAGAAGAAGGAAGTTGAGGCTCTACAAGGTCATTCCAATCAAAGGAAGCCACCCTAGGACTTGGAGGGAGCATACTCGAAGAGAGTGGAATTCTCCCTAGTGAATAAGGTATAGAAATATAAATTCTAATAACATGGTCAAAGGATACATCACCCTCCAAAAGAAGAGTGGGATTGGCCGAATATTGCATTGACAATGTCACTTTCTTAGGCTTGTCACTCTCCAAGAGAAGAGTGAAATCGACCAAAGATTGCATCAGTACGACCAATTCTTCAACCATTGGTTGAATAGGATGCGAGACAAAAAGGTCAAGAGATGCATCACCCAAAAAAATAGGAGTGGTGTCAGTCAAATATTGCAACGAAATGACTATTGGTTGAACAAGATGCAATACAACAAGGTCAAGGGATGCATCGAACCCTAAAGGAAGAGGGGTCTCAACCGAAGATTGCATCGACGTGACTGTGTATCAACCAAATAAGCTTGGGAAGCCAAAGATGACTCAGAACCCAAAGGGCCCCCAAGAAAGGACCATGATTCTTATACAACATCAGTAGCAGGGCACAAACTAGTAAGGTGATCTCCTTTGCAAAGCCTACAAAGGAACTTGGGCTTACGTCTTACACGTCTAGGCTTCTCAATCGTATGAATGCCTCCAACACGACTTGCAGTGGATAGTGACATGCTCGCAGCATGACTTGCAGAGGCTAGTAGGAAATCCCCAACATGACTGGCAAAGGTTGGTGATGTATGTACAGTGTGACTAGTGATGACTAGACTTGTGCCTCCAACATGACTTGCAGTGACTAGTTGCTAGTCTTCAACATGACTAGCAAAGGTTGTCGACCCATCTCCAACATGACTAATAGAGGTTGGTGATATAATGCCAGTATGTGGCTAACCCTCACAAGATGCAATGAAGGAAGGTAGGGTCCAAGGATCACTAAAATAGGAAGTGTGGATAGGAATGGCCCTCCCTATCGAAATGGGCCTATTGGGCATGGCATACATGTGGTGACTCGGTGTCGTGAAGTGGAAATTACCCATAAGGGAAGAATACATTCCAACACCGATATTTTGAGTTGCCAGCTGAGAATTTTCGATCATATGGATCGAGGGTCCAATAGATTCATTAGGACTAGAGTATGCAAAGGATAACTGGTTGATCGTCACAATATTCCCTTCATGAGGAAAAAAAAGAGTACGAAAGATAGACGACATGATGAGGACCATAGCATAGGTGCAATTGCGGCCTAGTAACAAGTTATAATCAAGAGGCACATCAACTACCTTGACCTCCACCTCTACCGTCTTCCCACCTAAATGGATCGGAAAGGTAGGAAGAATATCGTGAGGGTGGAAGGAATGACCGTCAGAAGAAATCAACATGTTCTATGACTTAGAAAGAGTCAGAGAATCAAGAGCTTTCCAACATATCAGGGACATCACACAAGTGGTAGCGCCTTCATCAAAAAATTCACGTTTGATGGTATACTTTGAGTACTCCACTTGGATTTGGAATGCCACATGGTAAGGAAAAAGAGGCTTCACATATGTGACGTCAAAATTGATAACTTTTGAGCCATTGGGTTCTAGATCTCCTAAAGTAGATAGTAAGGCATTCCTTTATGAAGGACATGTATGGAGTACCTCCAAAGCTGACATCGCACAAGGGGTTTGACCCAGGTCCTCAACAATAGAGTAGTTCTGGGAGGCTCTAGCATTTGGATTGTGCGTAGAGTGTTTGAGTACTCCTTTCGGAATACAAGGCGGTGGCTCTTTTTTTTCAATATGCAAATTCATCTCTAGAGGAGGAGGAGGAGGAGATTATAGACCAGGAATAGCTTGTGAAGAGATATAATCTTGAGATCAAGTGGCTACATTAACTTTTTCATCGACCATATTGATACACAAATGGTCTCCATCTTGCAATGGTGGGTTTTGTCTCCCACCATTTGCATTTTCGGTGTTTGAGGAACTAGAGGCCATGTGCTGGTTATGTGGGAATGGATTCGTCAGCACGATGGGTAGTAGAGATAATATCCTCGTAGCTTCCGCAAGTTTGGGTCATAAATGGGTAAGGTGATCATCTATATAAATCTTATAGAGAAATTTCACCTTACGTCTTTCTCATTTTCCCTCTCCAACATTATTATCTGTCTTCTCATTATTACCATTTTCCTTGGGTTTATTACAATTTTTACCACCCTTACGATTATTACGTCCTTTCTTCTTATTCTCGCCTAGTTTCTAGTTACCATTTGGGTTTGTCAACGATTGCACAAAGTGTACATCCGTCGACTAAGTGGGGTTGGAAGACACAAAGGAAGTTGGCCCTCCTGCAGACTAGTTTAGAGACAACTCTTTCTAATGGATTGTCATCGAGTCTGCAGATTTTACATTGGTGGTACCTATAATGCCATCGGCATGATTTTCGAGATTTTTTCTAGGGTCATAAGTTGATCGCAGTGCATCTAGAAGAATGTGGTATAACATCCCACTGAGCGTATATCATATCTAGATGTTGGGCTTTAGAGATCACTTCTTCCTCAGTGGTAACCCCGACAGTCACAACATCCTTTGAGATAGGAGGGTGAAAATACTGAAGGAACCATTCTAAAAGAAAGGTCGGGGGTATGGGGGTATTAATCAATGCCACTCCTGGATATGATCCAAGATATGAGTGGTTGTGTCCTAGCGTAAAGTCGACATAAATTCTAGGCCAACATCGTAATGAACCGACAATTGGAAGTGGTTAAGGAAGACCAATATGATCTGACTAAAGGTCCCATATGCCCCCCTAGGTAGCTCGATATACCATTTCATAGTGACCCCAATGAGGGTGCATTGAAATATTCTTAATCAAATAGAATTGTCATTAAGGGAATTCGAGGAGCACCAAAGGTGAAAGGTAGTGATGTGATCACTAGGATCCTTGCCATTCTTACCTTCAAACTTTGAAATGTCAAAAGGAAGCTTGGTGGGGACATGGGGCCATGTAGGATCATGACTCATAGGGTCGTTCATCAACTTAGACAAGTATAGATTATTAAGTATGGCCAGAAAAGGGAGACGGGGTTGTGGCATCTAGCCCCAAGCTCACTGGAAAGATTATGTTTGAGGAATTGTAGCCCATCTAGGGTTCTGGTAAGTGTTATCACTATAGAAATTTTAAGATCAAGATCTAAAAATTTCATAAATTTAGCAAAATACTATACCAAAGTAGAGGCGTGATAGTTTAGGGGGGCGAGATATATCCAAAGACATATAGAAAAATATAGTGGAGGCATCAAGGGACTAGCTTGGAGGACCGTCGATTTTGAAGAATCCCAGATCCATAGTTGAGGCCTACATCGGGCCGAAAAATAGCACATAACTTTATTTCACGAGGGAAGACCAGGGAAAACCATTGTGGTTTTGATGGGGAACACGTGGTGCTCTTACACATGCATTGGGGTGGACAACGGATAAACTAAAACCACTTTTACCATGGCGCCGATGTCATGTGGTTTAAAATTTCACATCAATAACTCGTGGGAAGGATGGAAGTTAGTCAAATCACCCCACATCACTGGTCCAGGTACTTTCCCAGATGATGTATCAAAAGGACATCATCACATAACTAAATCAAATCTCATCATTCGAAATGGATTGATGAAGCATGGCACACCAACGTATTATGTCACTAATTCGTGATTAAAATTCAAAGACTATCAATCTCAGATATGAATCGTTTTATCCTACTCTAGGAAATTGCCATCTTGTGCATAAGAAAAACAAGCTCGACTTGTGTTGATTTCTTGAGTCCTGTGGTCTCTGCAAAGTTTGAAAGGTATGGATAACACTCATCAGATGGTGTCTGGTGAGACTAGGTTCTCAACTAATGTGCCAAGCTTGTCAATAAGTAAGAAAGAAAGATGGGTCTTGCAGATATTGGCAACTAAATTTCACACTGAACCCACAACTGAGATAGAGTCATAGGTAAGATTAAACCTCATTATGAGGGATCTCGTCATAAATGAACACATGGAAAACACCTACAATCCGGCCGCAAAGAGAAAAAGGAGAAAACGGTAGAAGATAGAGGCCAAAACCAAGATGATAGAGAGCATCGGAGAAAATATCGCTTGGTTGAGTACCCTTGAAGAGAAAATCACCAAGTTGAGGTAAATGCTTAGGTAAATTTAGGTAGATTTCAAAAAGTTTTAGACAGATGGAAGCCTAAGAAAAGGGAGTCCTAATATGACAGACCTATTACTGACGGTCCCTTTAAAATAGGATAATTGTTATTCCTTTTTGTAACTTGTCTCTATTTTAGAATTATGAGGAAGTCAGAACATTTTAAATTCCACGAGAAAATCCTCTATATATGTTTGGTATCAAGGGTATAGAAATTATGGAGAAAAGAGGAGCCTACCCTCTGTGTAGGAAAACTTTGTAAATCTCTAGGGCTGGAATGAATACATGAATGGAAAGGCAAATTTTGGACTTTTTATGAAAAGATTCTAACTGGTGGTTTTATGAGTCTCGTTTTCTTTCATAGTGTGTGATTCATGTTATTCTGCATTTCATTTTTTCTTTCCTCTATCTAAATTGAGAAATTAAAGGTCTAGAATTCATTATTCAATGCTCTTAGCTTGTCAATTTAGACTATGTTTATCTCTTCCAAACCATTTCAAAATTCATTACTATAATGCTCTGATATAGTTGTGTGTTTCCTTTCTTTTGATACCACCTAAATTTTCAACTATAAAATCATAAGTCACTTCCTCATTTATCCTTTTCCTCTTGATAGTTTTCATGATTTGGAAATTCATTCTACATTCCTGACCCCATAGCCCAAAGGTTATCTTCAGTTCTTCAACAATTTTAATAAAACCCCCCAAAACAAACCAAATCTAGCCACTGATTTCCATAGATATATCAAGTGACACGAGAGAGCCCTCTCTGAGTTGAGCAGGCTAGTGCCTCAGCTCTAAAGCTAGCTAAAACAGTTACCTCTGTCGTTTGTCTATTCAGCCAGGAAAAATTTATAGAGTGCTAACATTCTGGTGCCACTGCTGGGGACAAAATTGAAAAATGTTTCCCTGGGAAGAACAACATGGTTGAGTTCTAAGGTCTGAGAGTAGCAGAAACTTAGGCACATATTGGCTATATTCCTTCTCTGATGACTCCACATCAGTTTGAAGGTGACTCCACTAATAAAATAATCTTTAATTTCCAAAAGGCGAATCCACTCTCAATACTTCAAGCGCAAGATAGAGACTTCACTGAAAGATGAGATCCCTTGACGGGGGTGAGGAAAAGCATAATGAAGGAAAACAGGTACTCAAAATGGGACCTCTTCCAAAGCATTTTACTTTTCATTTTAAGTTTCCTCTGCTCCTTCCTTGAACATGCCAAACAAATTTTCCTTTACCTATTGTATTTTAATGATGATCATGAAAAACTTGCAATTATATTTCCTCCTCTCTACGTTGCACATGCATACCCTCACCTTGTCACTGGTTATGATAAAAAGTTTCCACCTGGGCCACGCAATGACAATGACTAAGTTGATGAATCCCATGAGACCCGGGCTGATGTTTCTTCCACATTTCTTGGTCCAACATCTCCCAAGGCCCGACATAGATATATACCCTTAAAGCTACCCCAATCCCTTCATGATTTCCCTCCAAATTACTATGAGTACCTACCTATGTTTGATGGAGAATCTGATATCATCTCGGCTAAAAAGCACATTCAAGGGTTTGAGAATTTTATAGATTTATTTGAGATCGACCATGATGATGTGTGTATGAGAGTTTGCTCTCAATCCTTTAAAGGAGACACCAAACACTGGTTTAAACATTTGGATCTAGAAACCATCAGCTCATGGGTGGAAGTGAAGAAGTTTTTTTTAAAGTTTTGGGGTAAGGAGAAATCCTTAGAGCTACAACTTACTGAGCTTTATGCCTTGAAAATACACAACAATGAAGCTATTTCTGTATTCAGTAGAAAGTTCTCTAGCGTCTATTATAATTTGTATCAATAAATTCAACCCTATGAAGTTGTTGCCATGCTCCATTATGCAACTACTCTTCATCTAGATTTTTCTTTCCTCCTGATGGAAACAAGACCTAAGTCCTTACAAAAAATGTTTAGTGATTCTTAGGACATTCAACACAACATCTAAGCATGTAAACAGATCTAGAATGAGGGGTTGAATGCTTAAGAACATGAAAGTAAATAAGAACAGAAAATAGTTAATTGGAATCTTGAGCACATAATTGACGATATCATAGGCCCTCTCAAAGTTTCCAATGCTAATGACTTTGTAAAGAATTATATCCCACTTATTGAAAGAAGAGGTGTTGACTTAGCTTCTGATGCATCCCATGATAACCAGGGGTCTTATGGTTTTATGTATTCATTTGTAGACAATCAAGAAGATGAATTTGCAAATCAGTTTGTTGAAGAACATGTTGGCGTTCCAAGGTTGTTCTTGTTAGATGACATTGCATATGTTGTTGATTTACCTATATATGATGAATACAATGATGATTGTGATGGTGACGCCTTGGAACAACCAAATGCATGTTCTCTATCAGAAATGTGTTTCCATAAGTATAGTGAAATGACTCAACCTACATATCACAATTGCAGAGGAAAGAGTATTGGATCAGCTGAAGGATATTCTCTGCCTTTATGTTTTGCTGCATTTAAGTTGTTGAAAGAGAACTCTAAAATCATCATTGAGGAAAATGAATCCGTGCTTATGCAAAACCACGCTAAATCAATGGAACAGAATGACAAGATATCACAACACTCTTTTTATGTGCTTGAAGACCCTATTACTTGTGTTGAAATACAACCATCTGCTGGAGATAAAATTGAAGACAGTTTCAAATCAGGTGGGACAACCCTACCATTATGTTTTTCTTCTTTTGAATTATTGAAGAAAAAAATTTGTAGTATCTCAGGTCAAGAATCCTCTAGGCATGAGAGAAGTCGTGATGATAATTATATGAACAATCACATAAAAGGTCATGTCAGCTCAGATTTGTAGTCTATGTTCAACTATCAACCTGAAAAGGAAAAAGAAGTTTCTCTAGAAATTATTGTTCAAGGTCATTTCCTTTCTCCCGAAATCAATAGATTTTCAACATGAAAAAGTGTTTCAAATTTTTTTCTCTCCCCTTGAGAATGACGTGGTGGTTCAATTTCTAAATAGCATAGACATAGATGAGGATTCTGAAAATGCATCCATGAGAACTCCAGACTGTGAAATAGTTCATGATATTGACTTTCCACTTTTACAATAAATTTATGAACATGGATTTATTCCCATTCAGTCATTTGAAAGGTAGAGTGATAGTCCTCAAAAAAATTTCTAGAAGTTTAAGGAAACCAAATCAGAATTGTTTGATGAACAAAACGATGCACATAATATAGCTGTCACATTTGAAGATATTCAAGAATGCATGGATATTTATGTTGATATGCATGGAAAGGTAGACAAACCTATTGCTTCCATTTTATTTGAAAATGTTCTCAGAACAGAAGAAGCACAAAAAGAGAAGAAAATGCTTATGAAAAAGGATTGCCTTTATGTTTTTTCTCATCAAGAAGAAATGACTTTTCATGGTTTCCAAGATCCTGTAGCCATCCTATTACAGTCATCATTGAAGGAGGAGTTTGTTTTATTCATAAATTCAAGTTTTGGATTCAACTTGTGTTTTCAGCTGCCATCTTTTACATTTGTCTGCCTCCTTAAGAAAGATGTGATCGAAGAAAAATCAGGAGGCCAATTTCTTGACTGGTTGCACTGGAACTTCAACATCACTTGATTGAGTATTTCATCTTAGTTGTTTTAAAATAGACAAGAGTGTGAAAATAATCTTGTCAGTCAAGAATTTTTTAGTTTGAGTTTTCTAGTATAAATTATTTTTAATAATATACTCGAACGTCCAGCATCCAGTCAGAAGCAATGTGCAGACCTTGGTTTTCAACCGACGCTAGTGACATAGTAGGAGTAGGGTACACACATGTTTTGAGAGAAGACCAAATATATCAGGCACCAAGTATATGAGTTCTTTGCTACCCCACAGGGAGGATAGCATCCCCAGTTGGAGCCAATGTTATCACTATAGCAATTTTAAGATCAGGATCTAAAAATTTCATAAATTTAGTGAAATACTATACCATAGTAGAGGTGTGATAGTTTCGAGGGGGCGGGTTATATTCAATGGAATATAGACAAATATAGAAGAGGTGGAAAGGGAGTATCTCGGCAGACCGTCGATTTTGAAGAATCCCAGATCCACGGTTGAGGCCTACATTGGGTCGACAAATAGCACGAAACTTAATTTCACGAGGGCGGACCGGGGAAAAACATTGTGGTTTTGATGGGGAACACATGGTTTCCTTACACATGCATCGGGGCATACAATGGATTACCCAAAACCAATTTTCCCATGGCCCCGATGTCATGTGGTTTAAAGTGTCACATCAATAACTCGTGGGAAGGATGGTAGTTAGTCAAATCACCCCACATCACTGGTCCAGGTACTTTCCAAGATGACATATCAAAAGGACGTCGTCACATAACTAACTCGAATAACATCATTCAAAATGGATTCATGAAGTGTATCACACCAACGTACTATGTCAGTAATTCGTGATTAAAATGAAAAGACTATCAATCTCAGATATGAATCGTTTTATCCTACTCTGGGAAATTGCCATCTTGTGCATAAGAAAAACAAGCTCTACCTGTGTTGATTTGTTGAGTCTTGTAAATTCAAAGGGTAGAAAAATCGTGGTCTCTGCAAGTTTTTAAAGGTATGGATAACACTAATCAGAACTAGGTTCTCAACTAATGTGCCAAGCTTGTCAATAAGTAAGAAAGAAAGATGGGTCTTGCAGATACTAGCAACTAAATTTCACACCAAACCCACAACTGAGACAGAGTCGGGGGTCAGATTAAACCCTGTTATGAGGGATATCGTCATAAATGAACACGTGGAAAACACCTACAATCTGACCGCAAAGAGGAAAAGGAGCGAAAGGCGGAAGACATAGACCAAAACCGAGATGATAGAGAGCGTTGGAGAAAATCTCACTTGGTTGAGTACCCTGGAAGAGGAAATCGCCAAGCTGAGGTAAATCCTCAAGTAAATTTAGGTACATTTCAGAAAGTTTTGGACAGATGGTGGCCTAAGAAAAAGGATTCCTGATATGACAGACCTGTTACTAACGGTCCCTTTAAAATAGGATAACTGTTATTCTTTTTTATAACTTGTCTCTATTTTAGAATTATGAGGAAGTCAGAACGTTTTAAATTCCATGAGAAAATCCTCTATATATGTTTGGTCTCGAAGGTATAGAAAGGATGGAGAAAATAAGATCTTGGCCTCTGTGCAGGAAAACTTTGTAAATCTCTGGGGCTGGAGTGAATACATGAATGCAAAGTCAGATTTTGGACGTTTTATGAAAAGATTCTAACTGGTGGTATTATGAGTCTCGTTTGCTTTCATAGTGTGCGATTCCTATTATCCTGCATTTCATTTTTTCTTTCCTCTGTCTAAATTGAGAAATTAAAGGTCCAAAATTAATTATTCAATGCTCTCAGCTTGGCAATTTAGACTATGTTTATCTCTTCCAAACCATTTTAGAATTCATTACTATAATGCTCTAATATAGTTGTGTGTTTCCTTTCTTTTGATACGGCCTAAATTTTCAAGTATAAACTCAGAAGTCACTTCCTCATTTAGCCTTTTCCTCTTGATAGTTTTCATGATTTGGAAATGCATTCTAAATTCCTGGCCCCATAGCCCAAAGTTTATCTTCAGTTCTTCAATAATTTTATCAAACCCCCCCCCCCCAAACAAACCAAATCTAGCCACCGATTTTCATAGATATATCAAGTGACACAAGAGAGCCCTCTCGGAGTTGAGCAGGCTAGTGCCTCAGCTCTAAAGTTGGTTGAAACAGTTACCTCCGTCATTTGTTTGTTCAGCCAAGAAAAATTTATAGAGTGCTAATAGTAAGCACCATAGCCATGTCCCTGATTATAAATCCCTCCTATGGGATGATTCATAAAAGGTTGGTTGGGTATCATTCCAGTATGAATATTCTGTTGGGGGTTATAAAAATTTCCCCCAGTCAGATTAGATCCAGGTTGGGGGTTGCCCAAAGCATGAAACAGACCTCCTTTAGGTGTGAATCCAGAGGATAGAGGTGGATTTGTCATGCCAAATGTATTGGTTAGAATCGACACCAAGGAGGTAGGGTGTAGGACGGGACTTGAAGAAAAGATTTTTCGTCAGGTTGGTTGTTCCACCCAGAAGCAAGAGGATTAGACTCAAGGTTAAAATAAGGAATGCCTCCCATATTAGGAGTCTTTTGAGGGATTTGAGAACCTCCAAATGAAAAAGGATTATAAGGAGGTGTAGTTTCCCCAATGCCAATGCTCAATGCTAGCATTAGTGCCGGTAGTTGGGATGGCGTTTGAAAATTGCGAAGTAAAGTTTGACATACCATAGGAAAAAATGACTAGAAGCCATAGGGATGGATTGAACATTATATCCCGGTGAGTGACCAAGAAACCCAAAAGGGTTCGAGGCGGTAGATTGAGCATTCACTATATCCTGAGCCATAGTAATGATAGGTGCCTCCGACACTACAACCATTATGGTTGGAGGAATCGAAGGGGTGCCATTAACTATAGTGGGTGTGGGAGTCGAAGGGGTCCCAATGTTATGAAGACTCAGTTTAGTACTCATCCTTGTAGAATCACAAGTCTAAAGAGTGGATGTGTGTGTACCACACCTAATAACTCTATTCCTTTTATAAGGCAAAGACTCGAAATCCAGTGGTAACTGTAACAAGAGACGGGACCGATGGGGATGTTGGTCTGACTCCACACTGACTTAAGACTCTAAAGACAAGAAATCAATCCTAATGCCAACTAGTAATAAAAGAGAAAACCAAAATTCGAACGACCAATATGCAAACAAACAGGGTAAAGTGCCTGAAAGTGGCCTCCCTCCCTAAAGCAGGTATGTCTCGCCCAAGAGGGGCTTGAGACTCCCTGCTAAATATTGGAGGTAACATAATCTGTTATAAGGGCCCTCATGGGCTTAAAAACCATTCAGTCAGATCCCCCCGGATAGGTAATCATCCATAAAGGTTGTGTGTTTTCTGACCCTTATCTGACCTAGGGTACCTGCAAAATAACCCTTGCAAGTAACCTATGTGGCACCTAAGTCAAGAAACTAATAAAACACTGTATAATCGATGCAAAGGTGAGCAGTCATAAGTCAGGTCCACCATATGGGAAGGGTATCAAAGCTCGAAACCTTGAAAGCACCGCCTCTCACGAAGGTAAAGGCACTAGAAATATCCCCAGATACAAATAAATCCCCAGAAATATCTCTAACCCTAAGAAGGTATTGGTGGGATATCCCTTCAACCATCCTCACGTGACCTCATGATTAACTCCAGTGTGAGTGGAGACTCCTGATATTACCAATTATACAATGGATTTATCCACTCCCTTTCTTAGACACATATGTTGATTTAATTTCCTTGGAGAAGTTTACTCACAAAATCCTATTCCAAGACACTAAATCCTAAGTTAGTTTGTGCACCCTAGAAAATAAAATCGTGACTAATCAATTTTAAATTATAGAGTTAATTTTAGTGGTTGTAATTACTCAAAAAGGTATGGTATTGAAACTCATGATGTTATGACTCTGAAAGAAAAGTAAATATGAAAATAATGCAAAGTCCTAACTTTAACTTTCAATGAATGATATTGTTGTTGGGAAAATCTCCCTACGGACTAGCAAATAGAGTGCATACTTTGCATGCAGATATGACCGAAGAGAAATTACTTTCTACCTTCATCCCTAGATTTAAATCCCCTTTTCTTAGTAAATGCATGGAAAGATCAACCTACCTCGTTCCCAACGTTTGATGTCGATCCTCCGTTGTGCTTGATTCCTTGTTCACAATACTCCTTCCAAAGCTTACTTGCATCCAAGACAAGCAACAACTATGCATGCATACTACTTATATGCTAACGGGTTAGAAATCCAAACATAAACTAATCAAACCATAAAAAGTTCATGAATTGGGACGGGAAAAGTACTTTCTTTATTACTTTGAATGAGTCAACTTACAAAAGTTGAGACCGACCATCGCTCCTTGAACCTGATCCTGGGCTCCTCTTCTTCTTTCCTCCAATTTCTTTGCTTTGAATCTCCTTTGGCATAAGGAAAGGCTAAAGGGTTGGGACAATGGGAATATGTAAATGGGCAGAGTTTCTTTTCTATATTTTTCCTCCTCCAAATGGGACCCCTACCCCTTCTTTTATAGGCTAGAAGGAGCTAAGTATTTGGATGAACCCTCGGCCATGCATGGCCGGGATTTTCAGTTAAATCACCCATAGCTTTTTGTTCCATTGGCAACTTTCCTTTTTTCACGCTTTTGTCGGTCCACGTGGGTTGTGTTGGGTCAGCCAGCATGTACACACATGAAGTAATGGATTAGGGCATGTGGGCCTTTATAAAAGAGGATTTTGAAAGAGTTGTTCAGCAGTGCTTTGGCAAAGAAGGGATATGAGTTGGCCTGATGCCAGGTAAGCATGTGTGGTGAAATTTAGGGTTATAACAGATGCCCCCTAATGTGTGAGGTCAGAAGAGCATCTGATGGCCGAAATACATTACCAATCTTTACTGATGTGCTGAACAATTGATCCCAAGGATCAGGAACCGGGAGGTGTCATCTGCAAAAGAACAAATGTCTCACCAAGGCGGGCATACCCATGCTCGGAATACAATAGAACCATGGATACCAATCAAATACACTGTAGATCCATGTCAAATAACTATAAAGTTTAGCCACGAATAATACACAACAGAGCTACATCTCGAAATCATAAAGATATACATATAGAGTATCCATCTTCCAGAAGCTGATTTGGCCTAATGGTTGGAGATGAGATCTTCAGAGCTCGAGAAACAACTTCAAAATATTCAAAACTCAGGTAGGAGTGTAATATGAGTGTATAACTGCACTACATAGAGGTCTTCGACATCTCGTTGATCATGGACTTGATAATCTTGATGATCATACTGAAGGCTTCAGTGATTTCAAACAAGGACTTGATTGGATGTTCAAGATGGTTGGGTATGTGGACAAGAGACATATTGCAGAGGAGCCAACTCAGGCTTAGTGACAAACCTCCCTTAGACAATAGAACGAAAAATGATGAGACTCAGGAAACATGTATGTTAATCATAAGTCTACGAAGCAGGAGGCAATGCAAACTCTCCATATGTTTGGAAGAATAACCAAACGGTGGAGGACACAACTCTATATAGAAAGAAAAGATTCCTAAGGTTATACTACATCCCATAGTCTGATGAACAAAAGGATAGATGTGCTTTATCCAAGGGAGACTCATTATGATGCCAATAAAGAAAATACTTTTCCCTTCCTCTTTTTGGGGTATATTTGATTTTTTTGTTCTTTTCAATAATTGTGGAAAAAAGAATAAAGGAATATTACATTACAATGGAGGAACGAGTATTGAAAACATACAAGCTCAAGGAACAAGGACAAGACTGATCTTCTAGTAAAATGATACTTGGGAAAAATCCTCCGAGTACCAAAGGTGTTTAGACGCAGAAGCAAACAGTTACAAGGCTGGCGTATAAGGTATGAAAATGTGGTTAATAAAACACACAATGGTAACGTCCTTCGATGTAAGTTTAACGAGCCCAAAGAAGGTAAGCTCGGTGGTTTTTCATATTTAGAGAGTCTGAAAAAACATAAAAGGAGACTCCATTGGGGTACCATTTTTGAAGATAGTCTAGTCGGTTCGAAAAAAGGGTAAACTAGCACCGATTAGACGTCGAATCAAAACCATTTTAATGAGTGTGACAAGGACAATATCACTCGGGCCATTTTTTCATTTTTAAGGAGTCTGAAAAAATCTTAACTATGGACTCCGTCAGGAATATTCTTCTGGACCAATTTAATGAGTGTGAAAGAATAAGGTCACTCGGCAGGAGACTCTCTAGGGTTCCTAGAATTTTATTTAGTTTTTGGGTAGTTTAAAGACTAGTTTTTCTTGCCTGTCTTTTCTTTTCATTTCTGTAAGGTCTGAGCTAGCAGGGAGTCTGGTTTTCCATACCAGATTTCCCTGACTTTTTCTTAACTGTGTTTTTCGAGACCCACAGAGGTACACGCGGCCTGCAGAAGGTATGCACACATGTACCCGTGCCCTACCCTCTTACAGCCCGCATGTGAACGCTAGTTGTAGAGGTAGCAGTAGCTTGTAGAGTTCAGAGAAACTTAGAGGTAGTCATCCTCTTCCCTGTCAAAATCACACATTCTCAGGGGGTTTTCTGGAATTTTGTCTGAAGTCTTGTTTTCTAGTATTCCTATCTTAGATTGTTTTTGCTTTATCATTTTTTCCTTACATTAGTTGTTTTTCTATTAGAAAGAGTGTCCAAGCCTTAAAGGGATCCTGGTTATCAATATCAGTGGTCTCTTCCTAGTTTGGTCTGTCCGTTTTCATTTTTTCTCAGAGTTTAGATATACACACGGCCTGTACAAGGTCAGAATGCGTGTACATTCCCTTTGTCTCTGTTCAGAGCGCGTTCGCAAATGTGTTTTTTGAGTAACAGTCGTGTTCTTGTACAGGCTACTTTTTGTTAAGGGTAAGGCAGTCATCCTCTCCTTTGATAAGAAGTATTCCTCTTAGGGGTTTGAATCTCTGTTTGAATAGTCAGTAGCTTAGGATTAATTTTACTCTTAGCTTACTTTTTCTCATAAAAATAAAATAATTTTAAAGGTTTTTAGACAAGTGTGAGAGTCGTTGTTTTTAAAATTGCCAGTGCATGATTTTTGAACTGATTCTTTGCGATCTGTGATTTAGTCCAGAATTGTTTTTCTTGGTTTTTTGCTTGTCGTTATTTTTCCTTTCTTGCTTTACTAGCATTTAAATAAATAAAAAATCTCTTTTTATTTTCTGATTTGGTTGAAGAGTGTGTTTTTGCATCATTAGCCAGGGAAAATTCTTTTATTTCATAATTTTTTGCAGTTCACTTAGATCATAAGTAGCTCATAGTCGAGTGAAATTCTTTTGAGTTTGTTGTCCAAAATCTTAGAAAAGTTAAAAAAAAAATTTTTTTTTTTTGAAAAGTTGTTGAAATTTTGCATTCAGTAAAAGTTTTGTTTCCATATTTTTCATTCTTTTTTGCTTTCATATTTTACACATCATCAGTTTCACCCTCATATGCCTTGACGTAAGACAAAGCCATAAAATCAACGCTAAATTTAAAATCTACTAGACTTTTATGTTTATAGGGTTCAGGAACTAGTTCAGGACTAGGGCCTTGGATTACGTTGGAGAGGAAACTCTTCAAGGCCATTTTAAATCAAACATTGGAGTCTGAGATAGGGAGTGTCTAAGTCCAGTGTCGTGAAATTTATCCAGGACCCCACTCTAACACAGGGGATAAACACGAGGTCGCGTGTGGAAAGGTAGCGGAGATAACCCCTCCAAAGCTGGACCAATTGTAGTGGAGAACACATATAGAGGGCTTGTTTTGGGATTCTGTCATTTTCATTTTCCACAGGGCTTCGTGGGTCTCGAATCCATTCGAGGTCCTCAATTATATTCCGTAACATTTTCTCTCGATACCCTGCTCATTGTGGTCTACCTGACTTTCGACTGTACCCTCCTGGTGACTGTTCGCGCGCTGGCAACCTAGTTGCCAATCTTTTTAGGGACATGCACAGGTGACTGCGGGGGTATACTACGGTACCTAGGATAGACATCAGGCCACTCTTTGTAGAGTATACCTAGAGGGTTATTTCGTGTTCTATTTGCACTTACACCAGTAAGTTTCTCTAGTGTTGGTTGTTGTAACTGTTCTTCCAATTAATTTAGTGGTTTCTTGTCTTATCTTCTAGGAACGTTTTTTTTAGTGTGTGTTACTTTTGAGCATTTAGACTACCTTAGAGTGTCTTTGATCTTCTCACATAGTGGAGGATCCTGAGCTCCGCCGGTCACGAAGGATTCTTGGCATGCCGTCGGTTACATTTGATCCACCCCCACGACCATTAAGGTGGAAGCTAGACCAACAAGGGTCTTTTGAAGCGACCAGATTACAAACCATTGTGCCCGAACAACCCTCGGAGGAATTGACCATTTTGGACCTTCAAGCAACCACTCTTGGCCTGGTTGAAACCCCAACCATTGATCTCTTGGCACCTTTCATTGTACCAATTCAATTTTAAGAGCGCCAGACAGTGTCACACACAACAATGGAAACAAATGTTGCTACTCCTTCTGGGAATTCTTCAATTCCCACCATGGTTGTCACCATAGGAGAGATTTCATCTCCTAACCTACCATCGTCGGTCCGATCCACCAGGGTCTCGACCGCAACTACTTCACACAATGGTCTGAACCTATCTTTAGCGGTGGACACAACCCCTTTCACACCTAGTGCGACAGTCCCTCCTTTCTCATACGGTATGCCTAGTTTGGGTACAAGTCCTGTACTTTCCTACTCCACTTTACAAACTTTGGGTCTGGGGTTAGGGAACTCTAGCACTCCTCTGCAAGGTCACATGGGGGGCACTTCTGTCCCTTTTAACTCTTTTCCTTACGGAGGCAGTCATATCCCTCCTTCGTCCCCTTCACTCGGTGGCTCACATCAGCAATCCATCGGGAAACCTACACACAATAGTTTATTTGGAGCAGGGAGTCAAGGACCACCTTCGCATAGTATGCCGGTAGGTTCGACACCATTTTCTTGGAACAAAACATTTGGTAACAAAACCTTCTCGTCAGCCACTTTCCCGACTGGGGGCAACCCCATTTTTTGACAATCTACTCCTGTGCAGGGTACTATTCCTGCACAGGGGGAAAACCTAGCAGGACCTTGGAATTCAGAGAAAGGATTTATTCCCTCCTCCGGAATGACTATCTGGGGTAATTCTTTCCACAATCAATGGAACCTCGGACAAACTACTATGCCTATCCCCACGGGACTGGCATGGGGTAATCCTTCCCAAAGTCCTTCGAATACAATGCATGCCCAACAATCTATGTCCTATTTGGGAAATCAGTCAATGATGTCTCCACATATGAAAAATATTTACACTGGCCAGGGCCATGGTTTTTACCAGAATCTGGGTCAGCAGCCAAACTTTTCCTAGCAACCTGGTCCCAGTCAAACTCCAGGTCCCTTTTTCCCCGGTTATTAGCAGCAACCCAAACTACCATTCTTGGCGACTTTACACTTTCCAGATTTGACAAGGTTGTTGAATGACCCTATTTGTCACGATCCGCGTTGGTCTCCTATGCTGACGAAGTTGCCTTCAGACATTCCAAAGTTCAAAGCCAAGCCTAATGAAGATCCAGAAGATCATGTGACTAACTTCCATCTTTGGTGCTCATCTAACTCATTAAAATATGACTCCGTACAGTTGCATTTGTTTCAACGTACTCTCATTGGGAGTTCTGCGAAATGGTACATTGAGCTCGATCTCTCAAGATACTCTTCTTTTGGCGAACTGGCGATGGCTTTCGTGAACCATTTCCAGTTACCTGTGAGATACGATGCTGGCACAGAGCTGCTCACCAATTTCGAACAGACAACAACAAACCATATCTCTGATCACATCCGAGAATGGAGACGCCGGAAGAGTTTAATCAAAGTACTAGTCCCACCAGCATTCCTGCTTGAGTGGTTCCTTAAGTCTTTGGTCCTGCAGTTATCCAAAGACGTCGCGACATCCAGATTTTTCTCTGAAGAAGACACCATCATGAAGGCTCAATAGTTTGATCTCATCTATTCTTAGTCTGGTTTATTATACAACTTTCCAGATGCGCCACATTCCATACTAGATAAAACTAGACAAAGAGCTGGACCGAATGTTGATGGTATTATCGGTTCAACACAAACCAAGCTAACTGAGAAATTGACAAAGCAGTTGCAACAGTTATCCATACAACACACAACAACTAGCCAAACTATTTCTTTGGCTACTCCCCCTACCAAAACGTTGGAAGTAAACACTGTGCAGTCGACTAACCCAAAGGCCACCCAGCAGCCTGAAGGGAAGAAAAAACAACGAAAGAAGGGTAAGGGGGATAAAAACACAATGATAATGATGGCAGGGACAACACTGAAAAATGGAAGGCGACATATCCATGCAACTTGTGCACAGAAGACCACCCGACCCATCTATGTCCTCGACTTGCAGAGGCCCAAAAATTTGTCATGCAACAACAAAAGGTGGTGTTGACGAACCCATTTCAATATGGAAAAAATCTAAATCAAGACTCTGCAAGCATGGAAGGGGCTAGCCAAGAAACCTGCCCGTCTCTAAACAACCCCTCATTCGTGAACATATATATGGTTAGGGGTGATGCTTTCATATCGACTAGAGTGCACGATTACAGTAAACCAAGAACTTCTAAGAAGGGTAAAGAAGATGACCTCCCATCTCTTCCTCTACAGATTGAGAAGACGTTGGGAGAAACAATGACACACATTCCAAAAGGTGCATTTAAAAAATCTTCTCATAACCCAAATGAAAGGGACGCCCAGAACTACTCTGTGGTAGAGGATTTATCACAAACCCCTTGTGCGATGTCTTCTTTAGAAGTCCTCCAAAGCTACCATGCTCATAGAAAATCATTGTTAACCGATTTGGGCTCTACTGAGACTTATAATCTGGGTACCATCATGTTAGATACAACTGACTTAAAACCTTGTCTGCCTTACCACGTAGCGTTTCTGATAGTAGTGGCTTACCCCACAAAAGATTTTACTCAGAATATCTTCCACACGGTGGTCGACGAGGGCACCTCGACATGCGTTATGTCGTTGGCATGTTGGAAGGCCATTGGCCAGCTCGTTTTGTCTCCATCACCTACTCTCCTCACTGCTTTCGACGATCGTTCGTTCCGACCACATGGAATCATTCCTTCTTTCCCCATGCAGTTAGGAGGGAAGACCATGTATGTCGAAGTAGAGGTATTCGATGCTCCCCTCGACTATAACCTCTTGTTAGGACAGATTTGGACTTATGCTATGCAAGCTGTGGTTGCTACAGTTTTTCGGGTCTTGTTGTTTCCACATGAGGGCTGGATAGTGACCATCGATCAATTTTCTTTCTCCATACCCGACCCAGCTTTGGGGGCATCCATGGTCCCAATGATTGATAATCCTCAACTCGGTGTCATCAACGTAGGAGTTGGTTTGTGCCCATCCTTGATGGGTACCTTTGATTACCCACCTCCTCAGGGCGATATCAAATTTATATCTATTCACCATAAGGTTGAGATTTTTCAAGTTTCGTCGTTCCGCACGATGTACTTCGAGGATCCATGGATACTTCCTTCCCCATCGACCACGATGGATGAGATAGGGAACCTAGGCATGTCCATTCTCTTGTTTACCGCTGAAATAGTGTACTCTTTAGTCCAACAAGCTTCAACTAACACTGATCTGACTCCTGCACAAGAGTTAGATCCTTTTCTAGAGCCTATTTTGGCTCAGGGTTCTCTTGCTAACATTGATTCGTTATACTTAGTCTTTCCTTCTGATGAAGCAGTAATCGATGCAATGACTAGTCTAGACAAACCTTGGGAAGATCTTCATCACAGATCATATTTCCTCCTAGAGTTAAGCCGAATCGAAGAAGGAGAATTCATCGTGACCATGATGGGAGGTCAGCCATGTCCTATTAATATCTTAGCTACACATGAAATTTATGCTGAGGGAAATATGGAAACTATCACTGAAACTATACCAATCAACATCTCCCGAAACCCTAGCATCATGGAGAACATCTTCATTGGAGAAGATTTCTCCCTCGAAGAGATTCAAATCTACACAGATCTTTTCAAATAATTCCACGACGTTTTTGCCTAGTCTTATGAGGAAATGCCAGGTATGGATCTAAAAATAGTTGAACATGAAATCACAACTTATCCTGATACCAAGCTTGTTTGATAGAAGCTTTGTCTAGTTAATCCCAAGAAAGCAACAACCATCAAGATTGAGGTTGAGAAATTGCTAAAGGCAGGTTTTATCTATCCTATCCATTTGACTCAATGGGTGTCAAATCCCATGATGGTCAATAAAAAACAAGGCATGATTCATGTATGTACCGATTTCTATGATTTGAACAAGGCATGTCCCAAAGATAATTTTCCAACACTATTCATCGACCAGATCATTGATGAATGTGCTGGTTGCAAATCCTTTTCTTTCATGGATGGTTTTTCGGGATACAATCAAATCCAAATCAAACCTGAAGACCAACACAAAACAACATTCATTTGTCCATGGGGTACATTCTCATATCATAAGATGCCTTTTGGTCTTAAAAATGTTGGAGCTACATTCCATAAGGCCATGTCTTTTGCCTTTCACAATCTCAAGCATATAGTCGAGGCCTATCTAGATGATTTAGCATCACGATCTCGCAAGAGAACAGATCATCCCACACACCTTAGACTTATCTTCAAACGCTGTCACTACTTTCGAATTCGTTTGAATCCAAACAAGTGCAGCTTCTGCGTAATGTCAGGACATTTGTTAGGTTTCATCGTATCAACAATAGGGATCATGGTCGTTCCTCTCAAGGTGGAGGCAATAATCTAATTGCCCCCCCCATGTACAATTCTTCAACTTCAGAGTCTACAAGGGAAGGAGAACTTTTTGCAATGCTTCATCACCAACTATGCCAAAATCACCAAGGGATTTATGCGCTTACTGAAGAAAGACATTCCTTTTTACTGGGACAATGCTACTCAATGCTCTTTCGATGGATTAAAACACGCCCTCACAACTGCCCCTCTGCTACGACCACCTAACTATAACAAAGATTTCTTATTATATCTAGCTACCACAGAGTCAACCATTGGCATGGTTTTAGTTCAGAAAGATGATTTGTTCTCGGAATACATGATCTATTACCTGAGCCGAGGCCTTGTAGGACCAGAACTGAATTATTCTCATATCGAAAAACTTGCATTGGCAGCAGTTCATGCTGTTCAACGGTTCCTTAATTATGTTCTGTTTCGCAAGACTACCATCATTACTGTCATGAATCCATTCCAATACATGTCGACACAATGGGTTATAGGTGGAAAAATCAGTAGATGGATAGTCATCCTCCAAGAATTTGACTTAGACTTCGTTTCAGCAAAGTCCAAAAAGTCATTGGTCTTCGCAGAGCTTATTTTGAAACTTCCGGTTGAGTCAGGTGATGTTGTGCCTGAAGAATCACCTATCTGGGGACATATGTTTTTTATTACATCTTCAGATCCCTGGTACGGAGATATACTTATCTATCTCTAGAATTTGAAGTTCCCCACTTCTGCTTCTCATGATGAGCATCGGTGTATATGCCATCAGGCTAAGAATTATCTCATACTCAATGATACGTTGTATCAGAGAGGTGTAGACTGCATCTTACGTCGATGTCTCACACATGAGAAGGAAATCATTGTGCTCAAGGATTTCCATACTGGAGATTGTGGCGGTCATTTGTTTGGGTTGGCAACAGCGCAAAATATTCTACGAGCAGGTTAATTCTGGCTGACACTTATCAAAGATTGTATAGAATTGCTCAAGAAGTGCCATCCGTGCCAAGTCTTCTCTCGGAAGATGAGGGCACATCCCGCTCCTATGTTTCCTATCATCATAGTTGGTCCCTTCACTAAGTGGGGGATTGATTACACTACTTGCAACCCCCCTTCAGCAAGGGGGCATCACTATATCATCGTAGTTGTAGACTACTTCACAAAGTGGGTCGAAGCTATGCCAACGTTTAAAGATGATGGAGAGACTGCAACTCTCTTTTTATTCAACTAGATCATAGCAAGGTTCGACGTCCCAAGAGATATTGTTACTGACCATGGCAGTCACTTTCAGAACCAAATGATGACCAAATTAACATCAAATCTTGGGTAATAGCAAGAGCATTCATCACCCTACTAATCCCAAACCAATGGGCAGGTGGAAGCTGTAAACAAAACTCTTAAGACTATTCTACAATGAACTATCAACTCAACCAAATCAAATTAGCATTTGATGTTATACTCGGCATTATGGGATTACCGAACATCTATTAAGAATGCAACCAGTTTGTCACCTTTTCAACTCATTTACGGGCTGGAGACAGTCTTTCCCATCGAATGTCAGATCCCATCTCTAAAATTGGTATTACAATTATTGCCAGACACTTCTCGACTTGAAGAATGGTTAGTACACATTGAACAGCTCAATGAGAAGCATCATGATGCAACCCTCGCCAATCAGGCTCACAAACATAAGGTCAAGTGTTAGTATGATAGGTCCGTTCATCCTTAGATTTTCTCTGAAGGCGACCTTGTTCTGGTCTATGACCAAGATAAGGACCCCCTGGGGGCAGGCAAATTCAAACCCATGTGGTTCGGACCCTTCATCATAAAAGAGGTATTAAAAAAGGGTGCTTATTGTCTGGTTGATTTTGAAGGGAATGCTTTGGCGGAGCCTAGAAATGGGCTCTACCTCAAGAAGTATTACTCATAGGCAGGTCATTGTGGGTAACTTTTTGTAAAATATGTATAGTCTTTGTACTATTAATTTTTAGTTTATTTTAAGTGTGATGGGCGTGTCATTGATGTTATATTTCGTCAATATGGTAGATGTCAAGGGATTTCGAGGTGTTCGTTGGGTATGTAGACAGCGCTAGTCAGCACACTCAGAGGCTTGCCTCCGTAGCTTGGGTAATCTTTACACCTCAGGGCTAGTTGTTATCTTCCGTAGATATATGCTTAGGTGACACCGCAAATAATGTCGTTGAGTATAGTGCAGTTATTGAGTTGCTTCACGATGCCTTGTCATTGGGTATCTCTCATCTCCGGGTCTATCTCGACGCTCAACTGGTTGTGTCTCAGCTAAATAGAGTATAATGGGTTCATGATCCAACCTTACATTGATGATTCCTTAGGGTACATCTATTAGAATGAAACTTTGATTATATTACATATTTTCATGTTCCTAGGAGTTTAAACCAAATTACAGATACTCTAGCTAATCAAATTTTAGATTGGCATCTTGCACACATATGAAACAACATTGACATAAACATGTAAATACATTTTTGTACACGTGATCCATAAGACACAAAATATCAAAAAAACATATATAACATCATAAAGTATCCAGAGTACATAGATGGACGCAAGCGCCTAAAAAATAGGACCAATAATGAGTCACAGGGTGTATGCCCTCAAAAAATATATACAAGTAGTTCTCGTGGCACATAAAAAGTCTAAATAGGTTCAGGGCCTATGGGAACTGTTATACTAGTCCACAGCATGGGATAAATGCCTAAATAATCGGACCCATGTCCGAGGTGCCCCCACTACATGAGGCTGCATGGATGGCGGTAGGTCCTCTATCTCTACCATCGGGACTGTGCGAGTGAGTGCAGTGAAGTTCCTCTCAACTCGTCTAAGTACCCTCTTAGCCTCCCTGATTGGGAGGTTTCGTGCTACTGTTGGTCCCCCAGTGGCGGCAACTGCGGCTTCTGGACGAGGATGACGCCTGTTCCGTGCAAAATCGGCATGTCGTACTGGTTCCACATCTGCATACAACAAACGTATATCCGTCAAATACTCTGGACTATAAAAAAAAATTATATATATAACAAAAACAACATAAAAATTACATATAGAACACAAAAACTACAAAGGTGGAAACTTACCCATCTCCCCTCACTCCTCACCAGGAGGCACGGGTATCTCAGGATCTCTAGAAAAGTCTATCCCTGCATATGGGTAATCCTAGATCACAAGGATCTGCCATGACAACCACGCAAAAAATTCATCATCAAAGGACTCATTGGTCCTTCCACCACCCTATCGCAGCAATTATACTGCCCATCTACATATAGTAGGAAAAGAGGCCTGATGTCCTCATACCACTTCCCGAGGACTAAAGCTCGAAACTCTCTCAAAGAAGAATGAACACAAAATTGTCCCAAACCCGAAGTTCCTCTGTGTCCGCTGTCGACAATCTATCAATTGCCTCTTCATACACTCAAGTAGTGTGGTACTCCAGTCAAAAATCTGTGCATTCAAGCACTGGATAGGACAGTTCATCTGTGCGTGAGATGCTTGATGCAAAGCTGCGGAACTGGTAATCTGCCCAATCAGCAATAATATCGCCTACAGTGATAGGTCAGTGATCTTGCTGATGGGAACCTGGGAGCTCAGATGGTTAGTCCCAGCCTCACAGTGTAGGGCTATCAAATCCACTATATTAAGCGGCCCTGCTGGAAACGTCCTGAAATTGACTAGTTCCTCTCTCCTTGAGAGGCCAATCAAAAAATAAATATCCTCGGTGGTGGGAACCAATGATTTCCCCTCTAGCATGAAGGCCTCTGCATCAGGGTGCCAATAGTCAATCAAGGCATTCAGTAGCCTCGGTTGCGCTCACATAAATGGACACAGGAAGAACTTAAGTAAACCACATTGCATCAACGTGGCCACGACATTCATATCTCTCGCAACCAACTCACTGATTGCTTCATGCTCCCTTTCCCTCCAGTGGACATACATCCTGCCAACACAACAAAGTTCAGGAGGTTTAGTAAGGGATATTTAGTTCTTTTTTTCTATAAAAGGGGGTTCACATGGGCTGTAGAGGCGACAGTCGCGTGTACACACGGGTAGACTTTACTCTGCCCGAGTGTACACGCGGTCTGTCCAGAGACAGCCCGTGTGTACCTAGGGATGACCTTTTAAAGGTCGACGCCCACCCAAAAAATGAAATCAAATGCAAAATTAAAGAATTCAATAGCTATATAGGGGCGTTTGTACTTACTTGGTCCAAGCGGAAGTTCGTTTCGTCCACTGTAGCTCCCATAATCACTGTTTTTATTAAAGGGGGTCTTTTGGCTCCAGAGTCAATTTCCAAATCAACAATGGTGATAATGAGTTGCTAGCTTCTATTTATAGACTTTTTGGCCTCCCTTATCAGTTTCTTTATACCAAAAACCATTTAGAGTGATTCAAGAGTTATATGGGAGGGATTTGATTGGGTATTGGGACACTTTTTTTTTATTTTTGAGAAAATTTTGATGGTCCATGAAATTGTTTCCAAGAATCAACTTGAGCATATAGGTTAGGTTACTACCCCGACTTTTGTGTCTCGTTGTCTTTTTCCTCTGCCATAGGATTGATCCCATCAAGTTGTGACACAGAACCATCATATATGCTTTAGAAGTGTCGCAACTTGGCGGTAAAGATTACTAGAACATGGATGCCCTAGGTAGGTCCTGGTTTCATTATGGTGTCCATGCCATCTCTAACACACTGTAGGCTCATGAGTCCTTATAGTCTTTCCTGAATATGAGTTTGAGCATCATTTGCATGATTCTTCTTCACCCTTGATCTCATCCTCAGGACTCCCAAAAACTAACGGGTCTCCTTTTAAGCCCTTTTCAGACCCTCTAAATATGAAAAGATTGTTGAGCGATCTTGTGGCCTTTCACGCTCATTAAAATGAAATTTGAAGTCATGTCTGTCCGGCGATAGTTTACCCCTTTTTAGGTACAGACGGTCAACTGTACGAACAAAGGTATACTCTATGGAACTTTCGTTCTTTATAATATTACTCTCAGGTATAATTTAATCCCTTTTTCGGACCTGAGGGACTAAACTTAGGAAAAATAAATCCCCAGTGGAGTCGCCAATTCTGTTGTTGGGAAAATCTCCCTACGGACTAGCAAATAGAGTTCAGACTTTGCATGCAGATATGACCGAAGAGAAATTACTTTCTACCTTCATCCCTAGATTTAAATCCCCTTTTCTTAGTAAATGCATGGAAATATCAACCTACCTCGTTCCCGACGTTTGATTTCGATCCTCCATTGTGCTTGATTCCTTGTTCGCAATACTCCTTCCAAAGCTGACCTACATCCAAGACAAGCAACAACTATGCATGCATACTACTTATATACTAACGGGTTAGAAATCCAAACATAAACTAATCAAACCATAAAAAGTTCATGAATTGGGATGGGAAAAGCACTTTCTTTATTACTTTGAATGAGTCAACTTACAGAAGTTGAGACCTGTAATGACCCTTTTCTTATTACTATGAATAATTTCATAAATAAACCTAAACATGGGCTAAATTATAATTAATTACTATATAACCTTAATTGATTACAAGTTATTAATTAATTGTTTTGATTATACTTAGCTGAAGTATGATT
>ML796738.1:0-25785 GCA_009831015.1 Picea engelmannii
ATGTATCCAAACTCAATACTAAGCCTATACCAATCTATATAGAACTCAAAATTGGAGCATATTTGATGAACATATAGTGATTGTGATTTATATATAAAACAATACCAACTCCGCACATTGGGGGATGTCCCTGACAGACCCCATCAAAATACCCCCAGGGGACTTCGAAGTTTATACAAGGTAATTCTTGATTACACAGATTTTTTTCCCTTTGGTTCTTCTTTAAATTCTACAGTTGAATTCAACATGACACCTGTTGTAATCTCAGGGGGAATAAACTCATCCTTGAAAAGAGAGATATTGCACACCCACCACAGCAGGTTGGAAACTAGAATGCTTGGAAAACCAACATAACGATGAACTGATATGTCTTGAATCCAATCCTAGAAACATTCTTCCAGGTTGTCTTTATCCCTATCTGACTTTGCCTTCAAATTTTCCTTAACCAACTTTGTTACCTGGACTGCATAGGAACAATCAACAAATAAGTGAAAAATTGATTCCAAATTTGATTTACATAAAGGACAACGACTTGGCCCACACCAACCTTTCTTGAGGCCATTATCCCAAGTAAGAAGTTTGTTGTTTAAATCCAACCAAAGAGTAATTTTGCATTTGCGTAGGGCTTTGATTTTCCAAATCAGTCTCCACCACCATTTTTTTTGGCCCTCGAACTTGTCCTCGAACCAAAATTTATTGCCCAAGTAGGATGTAAAGGATCCATTCTTTGGGTTTTTCAACCAACAAAGGGATTTGGGTACATCGTCATCGAGGGTTATGAAATTTTCAGAGAGTAGTCCAATGTATTTATTCCATTCTTCGGCTAAATCACCAGAAAGTCCCAATGTATTCGCTAGTTTCCAGTCAGTTCAACCTCTAAGTTGAGGGATAATTGCTCGAGCATCACTAAGAGAATAGACGTTTTGGTTTCTCAGCAATTGAAGCAATGTTCATAAAATTTATCAGCAATTGAAGCAATGTTCATAAAATTTATAATTGTTCTCGGCCCCTAGCCGAGGGTCATCTCCTTTGCAAATATTCCTCCCATTATCAACTTTCCATACCATCCACTCACCAACTAGAGGGAAAGTTGTTACCATAGCCTTTCACACTATAGACCCATTGAAACATTTGTGTGGGAATCTTATTTGTATATTTTATCATTATTCAAATTGTATATTTATTGATTGGCATTCTTTTATTAATTCATTTATAAATTATAAATTGAGTTTTTTCTTTTATAAGTAAGCATTTTGTATTTCCTTCTAAGAGCTGGGAAAATTACAGAGATTGCATCCTTGAGCCTGGGCTTCCAACAGAGGAAACAAACCCAAGCCCAAGACCATTCAAAGATAAAAGTTACCCTCATGGGGTCAAAGTTGTGGAAATGTCCTATAGAGTTCCAAACAAAAGATCTAACATGACTAGTGACACAGGTCCTAGACCAAAAAATATGTGAAAATACTAACATATATCATAAATTAGTTACTTAGCTGAGGGATAAGCTAAATTATCAGGTGCGTTGTCCAATTGTCATCGCTGGAGAGGACATGGTCATTTTGGAGCAAGAGCACGCTAGTTTGGTGTCTCATGAACTTGTCAGCTCTACGACTACCTTGAGCATATGTCTAACAACAAATGAACTTTCCTGTCGAGTTGCTCCATCTTGAATATATGGTCAGCCTGTTCACTCCGTAGCTGAAAAATTAACTGCATATGTGTACAATTCTTACAACAGAATTCAATGCAATTTAGGTCAAGTTATATAAATAAGTTCACTAATTACATCAAAGTGAATTTATACTCTTCATATCAACGAACTTAGCTCGTTTTTAAAGTTTGAAAGTTAAGATGGTTAATAAAGTTTAAACTTTATACATATTAATTTTTATTTTTTTTAAAGATATTTGTATATTTATCAAATTTTTTTTTTTCCAAAGAAAAAAACTTTTATATTCACAGGACATCAATATACATGTTCGAGTCTATATCAAAGGCATTATTACCAGCTAGCTTAAAAAAACAATCACTTATCAAGCTTTTTCCCATTAACTATGCATCTAAAGTCAATACTAAGCCTATACCAAGCTATATAGAGCTCAAAACTAAACAATACAAAATTGTACATTGTCTTTGATGCCCGAAGGAAATCATAATCAGAATTCCATTGCTTCCACTTCCTCTCCTTCAATGTATTCATAGAACCCACTTCCTCTCCTTCAATGTATTCATAGAACCCAAAGGACCCTATAGGACTAGAGATGACCTCTTTCGATAGTTTATCTGCCTTTACATTCAGCTCGTAGAGGATATGATGGAAGGACAACCACTCAAATGACTGGTAAGCATGTTTTATATCCCTCAAGACAGGAGCCAATCTGATATAGTGTTGAGTTTTTATGCCTGGCTCATTCTTTAACTAGCTTTGAGTCACCCATGACTTGTAGCTTTTTAATGTCCCTTTTTATTATTGTCTCAAACAATGTCCATAAAAAGATAAATTCAACTCTATTATTTGTTCCAACACCTAAAGCATATTTGATGAACATATAATGATTGTTATTTATATATAAAACAACACCAACTATGCACATAGGGATGTCCCTGACATGCCCTGTTGAAATACCCCCAAGGGACTTCGAAGTCTATAGAAGGTAATTCTTGGTTACATAGTTTTTTTGCCTTTGATTCTTCTTTAAATTCTACAACTAGATTCAACATGACACCTATTGTAATCTCAAGGGGAATAAACTTATCCTTGAAAAGAGAGATATTGCGCGCCCAACACAAGTTGGAAACTAGAATGCTTAGCAAACCAGCATAAAGGAGAATTGATTCGTCTTGAATCCAATCCTTAAAACATTCTTCCAGGTTGTCTTTGTTCCAATATGAATTTTCCTTCAACTTTTCGTTAACCAACTTCGTTACGTGGACTGCATAGGAAAAATCAACAAATAAGTGAGAAACTGATTCTGAATTTGATTTACATAAAAGAAAACGGCTTAGGCCACGCCAACCTCTCTTGAGGCCATTATCCCAAGTAAGAAGTTTGTTGTTTAAAGCCAACCGGGCTCTGATTTTCCAAATCAATCCCCACCACCATTTTTTTCCCCTCGAACCAAAATTTATTGCCCAAGCGAGCTGTAAAGGATCTATTCTTTGGTTTTTTCGACAAACAAAGGACGTCAAGTAAATTTTCATTGAGGGTTATGAGATTTTTAGAAAGTAGTCCAATGCATTTATTCCATTCTTCGGCTAAATCACTATCCATTCACTAATTTCCAGCGAGTTCAACCTCTAGGTTGAGGGATAATCGCTCAAAGATTACTAAGTGAATGGACATTTTGGTTTCGAGGCAATTGAAGTAGTGGTTCGGAAAATTTATAATCATTCCCAGCCCCCAGTCGAGGGTCGTCTCCTTTGCAAATACTCCTCCCATTCTCGACATTCCATATCATCCACTCACCAACTAGAGGGAACATTGTTATCGGATCCTTCCACACTATAGACCCATTAAATATAATATTTGAGTGGGAACCTGATTTGTATATTTTATCATTATTCAAATTGTGTATTTATTAATCGACATTCTTTTATTAATTCATTTATAAATTGAGGTTTTTTTTTGGTAAGTAAGCATTTTGTATTGCCTTATAAGAGATGGGAAAATTATAAACATTGTATCCTTGGGCCTGGGATTCCAATAGAGGAAACTAGCCCAGGCCCAAGACCATTCAAAACTGAAAGTTACCCTCACAGGGACAAAGTTGTAGAAATGTCTCATAGAGTTTCAAACAAAAGATCTAACATGTCCAGTGATACAGGTCCTATACCAAAAAATATGTGAAAAGACTAACATATATAAAAAATCAGTTACTTAGCCAAGGGATAAGCTAAATTTTCAAGTGTTCTATCCAATTGTCACTGTTGGAGAGGAGATGGCCATTTTGGAGAAAGAGCGGGTTGGTTTGGTGTCTCATGAGCTTGTTGGCACTATTGCTGCCTTAACATATGTCTAACAACAAATCAATTTTCCCATCGAGTTGTTGCATCTTGAATATATGGTCATCCTGCTCACTCTGGAGCTCAAAAATTAGCTGCAGGTGATCCTATGCAAGCCGATTTTTCCATATAGTTTCCTCAGGCTCGCTATCCACTACTCTGACATTTGAGATTGTGTGGCCTGGTCACCTAGAAACATACCCGGTCAACCTTTTATGGGGGAGGAGATGAGAGCGTCTGAGGCACCTGAAATTTTGGATCATCCCTCGGCTCATACCACTCCACCATTCACCCCCGGTATGTTCCTTCCTCCGGAGTATCCTTCGCTACTTGACTATTTCCTATGATTGGAGTGCCTATTTCATTCGAGGTGGTACTGGTTGAAGACATTGTGCCCCCACTTCGGCCCACTAACCTTTGAACATAATCTGATGCTCATCACGCTCTCTCTCGTTCCCTGATTCGAGGCATATCAGAATGGAGAGGGACAACAACACAAGAGAGAAGAGCGCCCAAAGTGCAGAGGAAACAAACTAGCTGGAGGTGAATGTTACCAAAGGAATGAATCTGATGCAGATTGGATGAGAATGGGTTCCATCTATCCAAATTACCCATTGATGAATCCTGTGGTTATCCACTCATAGGATGGCCATAATAAATGTTGGCCCGAACTCATAGTAACTGCATTTCCTTTCAATGGTACCTAAATCTTGATAGCCAGCCATGCTTGCACATAGCGAGGGAAGTAACGAGTAAATGAGACGAGAGAGGAATAAATAAACAACGCCATCCACCTGTCCCTATTAGGGTTTGGAGCGTCAGGGGTTGGCATGTGCACTAGCTAGTTGTGAGTGCATTATGACAATGTTGTCATCCCATCCGGGGCATTTATAAATTGAGTTAATAATCATTTTTTTCAAAACTTAATTTTGGTTTTCCTAGAAAATATTTGTTGATATTATTCCTAATTTTTTGGAGCCTTGGCCATGGCAATGGTCTTGCATTTACACTTGCACTCACATTGAGGGCTCCTCAATGGTTGCATTCACTATTGGACCTATATTACATTCACTATCCCTTAGGGAGTTTGCTTGCTTCTTTTTGTTGCTTGGGGATCTTGTTTGTTGTTGTGGAGTAGCATTCATAGCATGGCTTGTAGTTATCGTCTCAGATATTGTTTCTTGCATTTATATTTGAGTGTTATCATTTCTTGTCTGAGTTGGTTTATTGTTTCTTCCTTTGTTTCACCCTAGTTGTTTATGGTTTCTTTACTCTAATTTTACCTTGGAATTACTATCTGGTCTATTTGGCATTATGTTTGGTCGAGGTGTGGCAGTGGTTGGGATGAGTGGTGGTGGTCAGCTGACATTATGCCTCATTTCTTGGAAGCTTGGCCATGGGGGTGGGATTAAATTTTCACTTGCACTCGGATTCAGGGATTAGCCTACGGTTGCATCCACCTTTGGAGTGGTATCACATTCATTGTGTGTTCGGGAGTTTGCCTACTAGTTTTTGTTGTAGTTTGGGCTTCCTTTCGTGTTTGGGTTTTGTTTCTTTTTTGCTTATCGTAGTGGTGGTTTCATTTGTTGTTTCAATGTCATGATTGTGGTTAACATTGGGGTTCCATTTCTTGTTTGGTTGTCTGGTGGTGTCATGAAATTGCGGTGGTGGACTTGTTTTTGCATTGCATGCAGATTAATGCCCTGGGTTTTAGGCATATTCAAAGTCACAATGTGTAGTGGGGGGTTGTGGCATTGTATATTTTGGTTTCGAGGTTGGGTTTCCATTCCTGTTTGGGTTTGGTTTCTTGTCTACCTATCATGGTGGTGGTTAACAATAAGGGTCTTTGCAGTGGTAGTGGTGGGATTATGTCTGCACTACACGGACATTCATTTCTTGCTTGGGTGTCTTGGTGGTGCTTTGTGGAGGGTGGGTTGAGTCCTAGTGTAGTGGTGGCAATGATATCTTGATGGTTCATTCTATTGATATGATCATGCTTTGTTGATTTTTGTTTGAGCTCTGGTGTAGTGGTGGCACTAATATCCTATTAAGCTCATTTCGATTTTTAATTTATGGAATTTGTTAGTTTTTTAATGCAATATAAGCTTGGTTGTATCTACCATGACTACAATCTCACAAATTTTCTTCCTCAACATGATTTAAAACCAATGGTTTCCCTTAACTACACATGCATTAAATGTTTTTTCATGGTTTTGACTATGGTCATGCCATAAGAGGTCACAAATTATTTCACTTCACTCTCCTCGTCATGTTTGTATTATGGTTGTATTTAAGACAACATTATGGTTGCACATACATTGTTTTAGGTTGTTGTCCATGTCATATGTTGGCTCTTAATTATGCATTTAAAATCATTTCTATCTTAGTTATGGGTATGGTGTAATAAACCTACAACTTGTATATTTCTTGGCATGATATTTCATTCATGTGATAATCCCATGAGATCCTTCTCCATTTCCAAAACCTGATTGGTTTTTTATTCCTTGTTGGCATTGCATTTCAAGTTTGAATTTTGATATTGAATGTTTAATACAACACTTTCTTGGGAAAACGTGTACAAGTTCTAAAAATGGATAGCATTTGTGCTATCCATGGAATCATGGGCAATAAATTGTTTATGTTTAGAAAGTGTGATGTTAAAGTTTTGTAGATAGTTCACAATGGTTTTGAATGGTGCTAAACAACAAATTGTTGGGTTTTGTGAGTTTATGATTATGCAACTCTCCACATTTTCTCAATTTTGTCATGTTTTCAATCATAAGGAGTGTTGACTCTGCAACACACGGATATGTGCATATGAACCGTTTTTAAGGTGTGCAATGAATGTGCTTGAGTTATTTCTATTAACTTGAAATAACCTTTATTATTTCCATTTATAAAGTGAGAAAGAAAATATGGAACTATCCACATAATCATGGGCAATAAATTGTTTATCTTTAGAAAGTGTGATGTTTAAGTTTTGTAGATAATTCACAATGGTTTTGAATGGTGCTAAACAACAAATTGTTGGGTTTTTTGAGTTTATGATTATGCAACTCTCCACATTTTCTCAATTTTGTCATGTTTTCAATCATAAGGAGTGTTGACTCTACAACACATCGATATGTGCATATGAACCCTTTTTAAGGTGTGCAATGAATGTGTTTGAGTTATTTCTATTGACTTGAAATAACCTTTATTATTTCCATTTATAAAGTAAGAAAGAAAATATATTACTGACTTAGTTGAAGAACATGTAGGCCATCTTTTGGACATTAAATTATAGAATAAAAGAAATAAGCATAAGCACAACTTGCTTTTGATCAAATATTTCAAGTCCATGTAAAAATATCGATGTTTAATTAAAATTGCTCAATTAGCCTAAAAACAAATATTCTAGGTGCATGTGTGATACAGATGTTCACATATAATTGTGAATTTAGATCATAGACTCCAATTTTAGAACGAAGCCTATTTATAGATTAAAATATGAATAAAAAACACAAATAGCTTGTATATACGTAAGAATAAAATTTGCTTACCGAATGCATTTCATGTTGTCCAAAAAACAATGTGAAGCTTTGGTTTGCTAGAAAATTCTTATTACCTCTATGTCAAACCTAGCTTCGCTGCAATATCATTATTTTCATTTATTTTATCTTGCACTTTAAAATTGCAATTATAAATAGAAAGGGTTATACATATCTTATATATTGTATGTGTAGGTAATAATACTTTTGAATGTACAATCAATTCAACAATTTCAAGGTTAGTATGTGAAACATATTAGTAAAGAAGACATAATAGTTCTTTAAGAACTACTTTCTGATCTTGTGTAATAGTTAATACTCTTTAATTAAATTAACCTTTACTATTGTCATCTATAGAATTATAAATAAAACATATTTCTAGATTATTAGTAGAACAGGTAGGTTATCCCTTGATCAATGTGTTGTAGATTGGAAGCAATAAGCATGAGCATAGGTTGCTTTTGATCAAAATATTTCATGTCTATGTAAAACATCTATATTTCATTACAATTGCTCAATTGGATGGAAAACAAATATTCTATGTCACACATGTTCACATATCATTGTCCATTTAGCTTATAGAATGGCATTTTAGAACTAAGTGCATTTACAGATGAACATATGCATAAATATCATGCATATACTGTGTATTGTGCTGATACAAATAACTTGTGAAGTTTTTCTTCTATTGTCCAAAAACTATGTCAAGCCTAGATTTGCTACAATATAATTGTTTTCAAATGTCCATAGACTATCAATTGCTTTGAAGCATCTAGATTTCATGGACCTTTTGAGCAAAGACATTATTCGCTTTGGAACAAATATTTAAAGTTCATGTAGAAAATTGATGTTTTGATGCTAATGCTCAATTAACACAAAAACAAATATTCTAAGTCCATTTGTAAAGCACATGTTCTCATATTGTTCTTCATTTAGCTCCTAAAATAATATGTTAGGCCTAAATGCGTTTATGCATGCACGCGTACTTAAATAACATAGATAGCCTATGCATACAAGGATACAAGTATATTCATAAATGTTCTTACTAGTGTCGATATTCTATGTCAACCTTAGATTTTCTATAAGATCACTATTGTTGGTTAGCTTGACATTACCAATTTCTTACAAGAATATTAAGATCGTGGTTGTATTTTGTTTTCTCCAATACTTATTTCACTTGGCTGTTATTGTTGTTTTATACTACTTTTATTTGATAAATATTGTTGTTTAGACTATTGTTGTTTAGAATATTAACAATTGGATTTATTCTATAGCAATCTTTCATGTTTGATTTCTTACACTTGGTTAGGTATTCCATCTTATTAGTCTTTTCCCTTAGGGCTACAGGGACTAATAGTAATCAATTTTCCAATGTTTTATTAGTCCGACACGAAAACCAATGGATTTAATCAAAGTTTAAGGAATGTCATGTAATTTTTCAATGCCCATTTTGTTTTTAGTCCAAAGTTTTAACTTTGAGGCCTTATTTGGCCTCTTCCCGAGAAACCCCCGAACCAAATCTCATCTTAAATCACTTTGAGGTGCATATTTTGGGAGTAAGTTTTTCGAACTCAAGTAATGCTAGAACAAAGTCTAGCAACAGATCTTGACATTAAATGTTAAACAATTTTCCAATCTTAACCATCGAAATTCCCTTGACTTTCCACCTTATTGGAATTGTCACACGTTGCCTGTTGTGTTGAATCAATGGTTTCTCACATGTTTCCCATGTATTGCATCACTCCCGCTTCTTTTCTTGCCTCATATTGCTTGTAATCTGCAATTTTTCAACCAATGATTCCTGCAATTTGAACTGAACTTTCAAATTGTCAGCTATATATCAAATAGAAAGAGATTTTACCTTCCGCCTCTGGTAAATTTGGACTCTATCAGGTTGGGTCTGAGGTTTCTCTCTTACTGCTCATAGTTGGTTCTCCCTGGTGAATACCTGCAGCGGTCCCAACCCATGTTTTCAGGGCTTGACGAATACCTGTAGTGGTCCCAACCCATGTTTTCAAGGTTCCTCACTCATTGACCCATGGATATGTTCTCGTGGGCCTCCTGCAATTTTTGCAATATGTATTTCATGGAGAATTGGCGAGCTTGAGAAAGAAATGATTGATTCCTCTATCTGGTAAGCCTCTAACTTATATCAGTTTGAATATATGATCAAACTAAAAATAAAAGATGAGGAAACCAGAATAATTAAGCTTCCATGAATTTATCATTTACAATTTAATTGCGAAGGGAAAGGGGGAACTACGACATACTCTAATTACTTTAAAATTAGGGTTTTACCTGTTGGATCTTAACTGAGCCAGCTCTCGGCGTAGTTGATTTAGTAGTTTTCAATCAATAAACTCCAAGCAATAGAGAAGGGCTCTACTCCTTTCACTTGTAAAAAGGTTATAGATCAACGGATAAATATACCGCCTATGCCTCTATTAGATCCTCTCCCATCATCCCTACTTCTACTGCCTTTGATGCTTATACTCCTGTGGGAGAAACTCCAACTGGATCTGATTCTAGGTAATCAAATGGATATGGGGATGTAACTTATGTTTGTTTAATGGGAACTACTCACACTGGTACTAATATTGGTATTGTTGCTCTTGGTCTTTGGACTAGCACCAGTTTCCCCCTTACCGGTGCTATAACTTCTTTCTTCTGTTTCGTAGCTTCTTGTTGTCCCATACCGACAACTCGCTCTATATCTAGCCAGATCTACGCCACCTTTCCACTCTTAAATTTACCACATCGATAATTTGATCTGGTTCTCGGGCTTTAGTTAGGTGTGACTTTGAGGATCAAGGCTTCATTGTTTCATTTTCTCTAGGTGCATGAAAAGATCAATAGCATAAGTGACAAAGAAAGCCTCTCCACCAGTTGGAGTTTGATAGGCGAGCTATTACTTATGATATTTACTGCTATGATACATGCCCTGACACAAACCTCTTATGGAATTTATGCCTAACGAAAGATATCTTGAGAATAGAGGAATCCAAAAGCATACCCAAAATATTTGGATGGCTGGCTTCCACCACCTTGGGGGATTTGGGAGATACAATGATGTCTCAATCATTTCTCTTTTCAATGTAAGCCTATCTTTTGAGGCATGTATCTCGCCCGGTTCACTTCCACTCTTAAAAAACCACCGTCGATGTCGATCCCCGAGTGAATTGCACTCATTACATGCCCACATGACTTCACACATGCTCCCTACACGTGCAACCAAATCCACAGCAACTAGGCCCGACCCTGCTCACACATCTTGCATCACCCAACAACTCTGATTGTAGATGTATATCAAGATTCCCTCCACTTATAAAATTCCCATACACCCTGCCTAGTTATCAACATAGATCAGAGCCTTGCAATGAGTTTCTTTGCCAGTAATTTGGTTGACAAGGATGTTTGCATCAAATGGAACTAACAGTGTCATAGTCAAGTCCCAGCGACAACACAGACTAGTGAAGACAATTGCCATGGCATTTGATAAGGCATTCCCAAATCAACTGGTTCTGCAAGGGAAATCATAAACTTCAAAGACTTTTTATTATTTCTTGGTCGTGAAAACCATGAGAGACAGAAGTTTGTGGAAATCTCTCACACCATAACCATAATCCATAAATCATGGATGGAAAACACTGTGTCTCCACTTAGCACCAGATAAATTGAACCTGAAAAAATCTAGACAAGATAGTTGTGGAAGAAGATCCATAGCTACAGGTTCTATAACCATCCTTTGCTTTGCAGTTTGTGAATAATTTTTTGCAGCTAATCAAACTCATTTTTTTTTATGCAGGAGCAAATGGAGTCATAATCTGGGTGGCCAAAGATGAAGTTGAAGATGTTCCATTGACGGGGACTATCCTTCCCCTTCTACCTCCATAGCTTGAGCTAACCAGGGTCCTATGTGAAACTATATCCACGTCGACGAGACTGTCGCAGGTTGATGTGACTCATGGACAACACATGACATTTGCCACGAAGTTACCCACTCAACATCTAGCGTCAATATTGATTTATGGAGAATGAGTTGCATGGAATCTAGATGTTCAGTGGAGATATTGCATAGATCTGTGTGTTACATAGAAACACATGTAACATATAGATCTTTGCAGTAGATTTTCTATATTCAAGTCACTTGTCGATTATGATCCAGGGCTGGTTCGTATTGCATGGGCGTGATAGAAGCCAATTGTCGGTTAAAAGGTGTTGATTGTTGTTGAGATCTTATATGTGTTAAATTCAAATAAGTGATATTGATGTGAATGAGATGGTTCTTGTGGTCTGATGAAGTTGTGAAAAACATATAATATTGTTCTCTTATAAGGAATTGCCTAGTTATCCTGTTGATTTACTTTCCTTTTTTACAACTCTTGTGTTTTTTTTGTTTTTACCTTGGGTTACTAGGCAATTAATTAATTTGAAATGCATTTCCATGAATGGTATTGGAAGGAATGCTTCATTGTAATAATCATTGCTGTCGAAGATGGGGTTTTATTTGATAAGTAAAGTCTTATCTAATTGAGCAATATTTTTGTGATAGTCCCGAAGACTTCATATCAGCCTTAAATTGACCATTGAGTTTAGGACTAATCGACGTTTGAAAACCTAACCTTGCTAATAAATTAATATAGTATAAGGTTGTCATATCTCACCTTCCACTTTATTTAAACCATTTAACATTGTTCTGACAGTCATATTTCTCTGTTTTAAAAGTAGACAATAAGCTCCTCTACCTTCTGGGTAGGGACTTGTTGCTTCACAACCTCCCTTGTTCAATTAATAGATTCAATGCAGCTTTAACATGTGTTTCAAAGCCAATTCCTTTGATATTTGTTTATAAATATCTTTGTTGGATCCTTCTTGCATATATGTAATCCGTATGTGCAAAAGTTCCAATGTTTTCTATTGAAATCAAGTTCAGATTTGCATGTACTAAGTTTACTTAGATTTAAATGATTCAAAGGTACTTTGTTAATCAATCAAACGAAACATTGCTTTATGTTGTCATGAATGCTATTAGTGCAAATATCCTAGTGAGTACTTTTGTGCTTCCAAATTTGGTATTCTTTTGCCACTTTTTTCATTATTGGAATTGCATCCTTATTGTATTTATATAGTGTTTTTTAGTGTGACAAGTCATGCATATTTCTTCGTAGAAAAAAGTGCAGAATTTTTGATTTTTTTTTTTTCCCACCCTTAGCTTTGTTGTGAAATGATTGTTTTTGTTTTGTTAGAATGAAAAAAATGTAGATAAGTGTGATTTGTTTTATTCATTGATACAATACAGATATAAATACATAAGTTTGACCTTTGGATTCGTCTTCCAAGAGGTCTCGTGGAATTCTAATGATTGTTCCTATTACTTGACTAAGTTCTAACCTTAGCAGATTACGCTTCCAACATTTGCCCCTTTAATATGAAGGGATGTATGTGAGTCCAAGAAGAGAGATGAAATATTGAAGTGTGTAGATGTTGATGGCTGAATGTGCTCTCTGAATCTAGTGGTTTTGGGATGACCACAAACCAAACGGCTAGCATATGTCTTCTACTAAATGGTGGTGGTGGTTTAAGGTAGACCACAAACCCTGGAACTTGGCTCTAAGGCTCAATAGTTCACAAAAAATTTCCTAATTTAGATATAAGTTGATGTCATCTACTAATTGGAAGTGATCTCGAATACTGATTTAAATATGACTAGTTTAAAGATGACCACAAACTGTTCTCTAGTGGAAGCTATATGTCTTCTACTAAACAAAGGTTTAAGGAAAACCACAAATTATTGTCTAGCAGAAGTCGATGTCTTCTACTAAGTGAAGGTTTAAGGAAAACCACAAACCAATCTAGTGGTTTTGGTATGACCATAAACCAAATCACGCTCTCTTGTTTCCGCTTGATTGATAGGACTTTGAAACTTGAAGCCTGACTTTCAATTATTGATGTTATTCCCCCATGTCATGTACAAGGTGAGAATATGCAAATATCTCCACTACAAGATGTGTCAAGACTCGAGAATGGATTCTATGATATGATCTATATACATTCTTTATTAATGATGACTATTTCCAAGAAGTGATCCACCCATAGTGGTTCTTTACTCTTGCATATTTATTACATTTAGAACATCTGTTTGAAGGATAATTATTCTTTTCTCAATTTTCACAAGGACGAAGATCAAAACGTTGATCCTCCATTTGGTCAACTCGATGACAATGTTGGCATTTCAGAATATTCTCTTGAATTGAAGCAGGAGAATATGAAATTTCTTGAAGCAATCAACACTTTGGAACTTGATTGGTTTGGTATAATCCAAAATATGAAATATGACTTCCTTTTCATATTCAATACATATTTTGTGCTTATTTTCTCTGATTTCTTCCCAAGGTGTGATGATTGTCTTGGAAAGAGAAAGTTGAACTTGTTCGTAAACAACTTCATCTTCATCTGCACTTGTATTTGAAGTTGTCTTGCTAGTTGATCCCGTGTTGGATATTGATATGAATCATCATCATCATATTTTTTGAAAATAGGGTTGTTCTAAACAAGGACTATTTCAGAATGTCGAAGATTTTTTCATTCAATTTCATCATAAAGAAGTCAAGTCCAAGATTGAAGAAATTTTACTTTGACTTGCGAAACTTGCAAACAATTTAGAACAGATTGCAAAGTTGTTTTGCTAGTTGTGACCATGTTTTCATCACTTGAGAGTACCCTAGTGTTCTTTAACTCTAACAGTTCATCAATTCGATCCATTTAGACCAACTTAAACAATTCAAACTCAACAATGAAGGGTGTTGGATTCTATAGAAAATGCACATGTTTACAATGTAATTTGACTTGATTTAAGCAAAACACACGTAAACTTACAAAAATAATATTTGCAAGTTACCATTATTCAAAGAGTGTGATTCTTGTTGTTGTCCCAAAAAGCATTACCAACCAGTTCCAAAAGGTCCTATACCCAAAGATAAAATTGTGATAAACAATTTAGTGAAAGAGGATGTATTATGTGCCTGAAATTTTTCCGTAGTTCTCAAGAAGTGAATAATCATCTAACAAATGTGGCAGACTCCTTTGGCTACTACTGGTGGATACCATTGTCTTTCAGATAGAAACCCTAACTTAGCCCTCTGGTTTGATGGGAATGAAAATGTTATCACACGCAAATGATAGTTCTGCATGTTTTAAGAATCTCTACATCAAATAGGAAAACACCCAAAAAAAAAAAAAAAAACTCCAACCACCAACTCACTCTTTATCTATTCGTATGCAAGATAAACGGTGTAGATATTTGTGATATCCTTCTCAGGGAAGACCCTAACACTGGCGTTGAATTCTCTAAAAACCACTGACAAAATACTTAGAGCTTTCAACATAGATATATGATGCACATATGCAAATTATCATTAATATATGCCAATGGTCTTGTGAATGCATCCAATGGAATGCCAAATGGTTTCACTACTTACAGGTCACAGTCTTTCTCTCAGGCTTGAGACTCCTCGAATGTGGATTGCCTCAATAAGTTCTTTGTGCAGATTGTCTCCCACTCGTCATTTGTTAAGCACGTAAGTTTCTTCCACGCGTGATGTAGGTTAGAATGTCCACGCGAACCCTGTTGTCGACACCATAGACGAAATCACAACAATGTTCGGCAAATTATGGTGAGAGCGGCGTTATTTTAGCATCGAACTCGACCATCGTAGGGTTACACTGGTCAACGCCCAGGGTTTCCATAACTCAACAGAAAAATGTGAAAGGTCTTTGAATGTGGCCTCTTCTGAGCATGTTGTCGTTGCTTTTGTTCCACACGAACCACATCTACGATCGGGTGAACAAGAACCTGATTCGATGTAGGGGAACCTTCACATTCAAGGGCCCATGTATGAGATTGAAAAGAGGAGAGATGGTGGTCGCCAAGATTAGGGTTACATGCTTGAACACTCAAAGCCGATGAGCCGAGTAGAAATAATGGAACCTAGAGCTGAGAAGCAGCCCGTGGAGAAAAAACCCTTGCGATTTTCTTTTACTGAGAAATGCCACTGAGAGAACAGGGACGAGGGGCACAAATGAACGTATTTATAGACATGTGAATGGTCATACATGTAGAGGATGACAGACTAGAGCATAGGGAATCAACCAGAGAGACTGTCTTGCAGAGGGACATACAACATAGATGGCAGACAAGCGAGCTAGCAGAGTACCACAGACTAGCAGGTTGACAGAGGAACGTTTCTGCACGCATGAATGAAAAAGTTCATGGAAGTAAAGAGACATACCTTAGGGAATTTGAATAATTTCCATGGAGTACCACCATAGCTAAAAAGTTCATAGCCCTAACAGATTACATTTCCAACACCTTTTATATATTTTGAATATTTTTCTTTGTTGCTATTTTCTAAATGGTGCTTTTGTTTTCCAGGTTATTATTTCATTGATTTGTAAATTAATGTGGATATTCCATTGGATAATTTTGGAAGACATTTAATAAAATGATGAAATCTTAATCATGAATTTTAATTTTCTTTAGATCTGAGATTTTTTTAGTTAATGGATTCTTTTAAAGTATAAGAAATAGTTGAAATGAAAAAAAATGGAGAACATAAATAAATAATCACACACCATCCACAAATAAACACAAGATATAACCTAGAAAACTCAATATGGGAGAAAACCCAACTAGAAAGTGAGGCCGCTTTACTCTCTTTTCTTCAAATGCAAGTACAAAGAAAGAGACACTCTTTGTGGAGTCACCTTTGACATTGTGGCCTATATGGTTGTTACAAAATCTCTTCTCCTCTATTATTCTCTCAAAATACCACTCCTAGTTTTTTTTTCTCACTTATGGAATATATATAATGCTAAAGAATTGAACCCCTTCTCCTCCTAGCGGCCTTGTATTTAACATAGCCCAATAGCCTTCTAGGGGTAGGGTTTTGACTTCCTCAACCCTCAATTAGTGATAAGGTTTGGAACTTCTAGAATCTTCTCAAAAGTTCACACGTGGCTAGCCCCATATGTTTGATTAAGAGGAGGGGGTGACATGGCATCCACTCATACCATGGTGGTAAAAAAGGTGGGTCAACTTGCGGGAGGCATAACTTTTGCATATGATCTCCGATTGAGGCATGGTTTACACTATTGGAAAGGTCTCAGAGTGTAAAAAAAACGTCAAGGGAGTGTGCACATGTCTTGAACACAAGAAACCCCCCCAAAATGTCATTTAATCCCTCAAAAATGTTTCAGACCCCATTTTTCCAAACTGAGACTTGACACTAAAATGGCCATGCAAGTTGATTCCTCCATTTTTTTTCACTCTGAAAACATCAAGATATATGACAAATTATATAATGATCCAATATGGATCATTTGTTTTTTGTTATAGAAATTCATGTGATTCTATCTAACTTTTCAAAGCTTGATCTTGTGTTTGTTGTCACAAGTCAACCTATAAAGGCTTTTTTTTTTCATAGAAGATAATGTAGTTGAGAGATATTTTGTGTCACTGTGCTTAGTCTACTACCTTTGTTTCATTATTCCTTTCGTCTCATTCAATCATGGGTTATGCAAATGTGAGAAAAGGCGGATATAATGAAACATTCTTCTTGAAGGAAACAATTGCATTTGCTATGTTTGGATCAAGTGTACAAGAAATTGATTGCATTTTGTCAAGTTCAATTTATATCGTTTGTAAAAATTCTATTAGAAACCAAGATATTGCCTTTTTAATGTGCTAGTGGTTTTGTTGCATTTTTTTATATGTCTCTTGAGATACGAGAAATAATCGTGAATCACTTTCAAGTGTACAAGAAATTGATTGCATTTTGTCAAGTTCAATTTATATCGTTTGTAAAAATTCTATTAGAAACCAAGATATTGCCTTTTTAATGTGCTAGTGGTTTTGTTGCATTTTTTTATATGTCTCTTGAGATACGAGAAATAATCGTGAATCACTTTCAAGCTTTCTTAGAATGCCAGGACCCTATAGCTCTTTTGTCAATAAGAACATAATGAACTATTTATTTTCTAGAGAGATTACATGGTGTCCATAATACTGGGCTATATTTGCATATAATGTCTCTTTATACCTCTTAGTTAGAATCCACATATGGGCTTGGCTTATAGGGTGATATTTTTTTGTGTTATGTGGTTTTCTAGGTGGTTATTTATGACAATATGTGTTTGGTTAATTACAAAAGGTACATAGTATCTGTACTTCAACACAGATGGAACCAATTATGAATATAGGTTATTGTTCCATGATCAAATCCATTGTGTGGCCATTTTTAACCCCTTTTGTCATATAAAATGATGTCACCTAGAAATTCTTTATCTAAGGTAGCCAACCCATCTAAAAGCACATCTTCACCTGTTGCAATTAACAATTTTTCTATTAAAAAATTGCTTTTAAACTAACCACTACACACCATTGATGCCAACAATCATGATTCCATGACTCATTTGAATCAATATTCATTCTTAAATATTGTTTGAATAAATTTGCACTCTTGCATATAATGAAGTGCTTATGGTTCGTTTTATACATACTTTTCACATTCAAAGAATAAAATATGTAAATTGCATATAAACGGGATTTTGTTTTATACATACTTTTCACATTCAAAGAATAAAATATGTAAATTGCATATAAACGGGATTTTGTTGAGATTATTATGTTTCATAATGAACATGTCCAACTCTTACTACTGATTTTAATGTAAGCTCAATTATATAAATCCGTACAATAATTACAAGAAAGGGCATCTTACACTCTTCATGTAAGCGAGCTAGCAATTTCCTAAGTTCGAATGTTATGATTGTTTATAAAGTTTAAACTTTACATTATGATATTTAAAAAAAATCAAAATTTATCGTAAGAGTGTATACCTTCTCATTTTTAAAATTGGTTTTTATTAACAAATATGTTAATTTAAAAATGCTAACACTTTCTTTAAAATTGTTTTTTTATTAACAAATATGTTAATTTAAAAATGCTAACACTTTCTTTAAAATTGGTTTTTTATTAACAAATATGTTAATTTAAAAATGCTAACACTTTCTTTATTGTAAAGTTTTTAAAATTTTGACTTGTATGTTTAAGGTGATGATGTGTTTTAATGTTTTTTGTGATGACGTGTTTTAATGTTTTTTTAATGATTATGATGTGTTTTAGTGTATTTTAAATCAATTTGATATATAAAACCCAAACAAAGAGAGTTTAATAAAGGAAATTGGAAAATTAAAATCCCCAACTTAGTTATTTAGGCATTTGTTTTAATGTGAATTTAGAGTCTAGGTGGATTCATTATGTGCGCGAGAATTTCCAATATTCTGAGATCGCATTCACTAAAAAAAGTGACCTTATCTACCTCTAGCATAATCACTCTGCTATAGCTAGCCCTTCGGGATACATATTTCCCGATCGATCTTTTCGACGCATTTACCGTTATTGCCTCTGTGAATATAGTAGCTAAATAATCCCATTGCGTTACATAGGGTTTACCATCTAGCAATAAGTCGAAGAACATCCATTATCGATGGATAATGAGGACCCATACTTACCATCAGGGGGTCTTTCAGCAAGCATGGTCATATGTCTCCTAATTTGATTGTTTTGATTTAAGGATTCATCAACCAAATTTGATTGTTTTGATTTAAGGATTCATCAACCAATTTTTTTGTGACTGTAGATATTATTATAACTTTATATAATATTGTTGTATAAAGGGTATTTTAGAAGGAAATAAAATTCGTCTTCAATTTCCTCTAAGTTATATAGATTACAGATTCTTTTTTTTCAAGGACTTTCATAAGACTTCATATGTTTATTTCACTATGCATCACATGTGAGTTAGTTCTTAATTTAGCAAATACTATTTTTTTTCTTGACGCTTGCAACCTTATTAGAGAATAAAGGATGGTCAAGCTTGGGATTGATAGCGCTTTTATAATAACATAGTTTTCTTTTGTACTCTTTGATATTTGTATCACTCCATAGGAATTTAGACACTTTTAGGTTTTCATCAGAAGAGGTTTATATGGTCTTAGATGCCCCAAAGTTTGAACTAATTATCAAAGTCCTTTTCTAACCTATTTTTAACCGAAGATGGGTTAAGCATGGTTACAGGGTAATGGGGAGTTTCTATTGGTCAAAAATTTCAAGCTTGTACTTGTATAGAATATATGGTTTTAGGGTTTCACATTTAATGGGGAAGATATTAACTTCCATGCAAAGAATAAGGTAAGGAGTGTCAGGCCTCCAATTTGATGTCATTTACATTTCCAATTGACCTTTTTGACTTGACATAACCACCCTTTTCCCATGATTTTCACCCCTTTCATCATTTTTCTCATATAAAGGTCATTTGAGAGCTTAGGAGGCAAATTTGTTAGTTAATAAATGTTTTCCCCATTGTTTTTGATGAATTAGAGAAATTAGAGGTTATTTTATTACTGATGATGGTTGACCAATACATGTCTTGTAACTTATATGCAGGTCTTGTAACCCACTTCCATGTTCGACATATACTAGTGGTTCTAGAAGGGAATCGACGTTATGGGTTCTTTTTGCAGATACATCGACATGCTTCCAAGCTCATTGCATTGGTTCTAAAATAAACAGAGGAGGTGCCAATGTAGGTCAAAGTTTACAGTCAACCACATCCCCAAAATAGCATGCTTAGTTAACGAATATGGTCATGACCGAGAATTGGATATATTCTCATGCAAATATGTCATGAGAATATCGATTGGAATGATTTTGAAGCTATCCTTTTCCAACAAAATATTTGAAGACCGAATTACATCCATCTTTGTATTTTTGTTGTTATGAATATTGATGTGTCCAAGGCGTGAAGACGTGTGATCTGTTCTGGGTTCACCTGCATGCTCTTGTGATGCGAATTTGTATAAAAAATGAAATCAAATTATGTATAGTAGACTAGATCATATGATATAGAGATCGACTTCATTGTAATGTTATTAAATCTCCATGAATACAAAGGATTGCGCTGATGTTATGAGATAGAATCCATGTTCCAAATATACTTTTAAGTCTGTGAGTTTTTAGGAAACATGAATCCAATTGGCAGGGACATCCAATTCTTCCATCGTTGCTCTGTTTTATAGCAGTAGAGGTAGTAACTTCATCTCTTTTATTTCATAATTAGTGTTGTTCTGTTTTGATTTAAGTATGCAGATAGCGTAGATCTGTTTTGATTCCACATATTTTAGTTTCATATACAATGTTTACACGATCTCCAAAGTTAAGAATTGAAATGATATCATACTTTCAAGCCATGTATGTTTTGTGTATTGATTTTTCTACAATTTAAATAGTGACAATCATATAACTCTATCTTGATTTCATTTGGTTTGCAATTTAAGTGTGCAGCTTGAACATCCATGTTTCAATTTCGTTTTATAAGTGACAAATGCACTATCTCTCAAGTTATAAATCGAAATAGCATTTCTTGGTTTTGATATACAATAATTGTATCTTGGATATCTATTAATGCAAATGTCTTGTAGCTTTTAAGTTTGTCTGCATGGTGTGTGGATCGATCCTTTTTATTATCCTTATTTTAGTTTAATGATTGAGTTGTTTTGGAAAAAAATCTCATTGAAGGTTAACAATAATACAGATTTTGATTATGTTATGCAAACATTGTGTACCTCACAATGAAATAAACATAACTTGTATCCTTGAAAACCCTACATTGTTAATCCATTGAAGATCATCTCTTTTCTTTTTGCAATTATCAGTGTGTGAAATATAATAGTTTCTCAACAGTATTTTACATGCCTTGTTTTCTTTTGCAATTAAAAGAACTGCATGAACAATATTTTCTCCAATAATTACAGACATGAACACCTAGGATTTGCTTGAGTGAAAGACTATAGCATGTGCCCAAGAAAGCACTTCCTTGTTTTGCTACATAGTTAACGAGATTCTTGTAATTTGCATAGTCTTTAATTGATGCTAGTTAATGCTAGAAGCATAGTTTCATTTAATTAAGTTTGAGAGTCTTCTTTTCCATAGATTGATGAATTAATGATCAACATTTAAAGTTAATTAATTTGCTCGACATGGAGTATTGTTTTTCATTTTGAAGTTGTAAGTAATGAGCTATTTTTGGATTTGATTAATTATCTTACAAGTTTATTGAGATATGATTCCACCCCAAACCTCACAACTATAAAGGATCATTGATGTCACGAGGTTAGAGAAAAGTGAATTTTTTAATCCCAATGCCATTTTTTTCATCTTTATGGTGGTTTTCCAGGCTATAATATGCTTTCCATCCTACACATTTTTTTTTTCAATACTAAGGTTCCAATTAAACTTATGATTAAGATTGACCCCTAAGTACTTATAAGAATTGAATATCTTTAATTTGAAAGTTGGTTGAATTTTTGGATTTTATAATCATGATTTTGGTTTTATCAATGTTTACTGCCAAATCATACTATTGCAAAAATTTTGAAGGACACTAAATTACTTTTCAAGATCAGAAAGGTTCTTAGCCAAGAGGACTATGCCACCATCATATAAAACAAGAATAATGGCCGAGTAGTGAAGTTCAATGCCTATGCACCCAAGCTCTTCTATGTAGTTTTCCAAATGATCAATATAAATTCCCAAAAGGGTAGCGGATAAATGTTAGAATGTGTAGAGTATTTCCTAGTGGCCACATTTGTAGTTGTACAACCTTCCATTATCATGATTGCTAGAGCATTGTTACAAAGGATTTATATACATAATGAGGTATTATTAGATTAGGTGAGATCTCAAATTTCTCACACTATTAGCTTATTATTCTTAATTAACTCATTAAATGCTAAAAGTGAATTTATCCCACATTCATCATGGGATTTGTTCTCCCATCCCATAAACCTATATAAGAGAGGTCTTGAAGGCTCAATAGTGTGCTTGAGAGATTGTATGGATCTCATTTGAACTTCATACTTGACAACATGCTTAGGCTATTATATTGGGATAATTTTCCAAACAATTTAAAGTGGATGTTTCCCCTCAAGGTTTTACTACTATGGACCTTCATGTTTTTGGTTTGATTTATTTAATGTTTTCAATAGGATATTAGATTTGCTATATTTTGCACTTTTACTTAAGTTAATGCATAAATATATTCACTTATTATTTACATTGTATCCAAGCTAATGTATTTAACTCCTTGGTATGTTCTTAACTAGTTGTTGATAGTTGGAGAGGATTTTTTATTTCTTCCATCCATAAGGATTTGACAATATTTATTGAAGTTATTTTTGGCATATTTTCTCAAGTATATTAGAATCCATAGCATAATTTTTCAAACTTTCTTGTTTAGATCTTCAAATTTTATTCTTCAAGCTTAATTTTATGTAGATTTTCAATTTTTGATCTGGATTACATTCTTTGTTTTTGTAAAATTTGGGTTGTTTGATCTAGATCTAACATCTCAACTTTCACTTTGCCAACATTGTCTTGCATTTGTTTATATCTAAAAAAAAGTCTCTTTAGTGCCAATTGTTTTAGTTGTATGTTTAATAATGTTTTCATTCTAAAGGTTTTTGGGAAATTGTTTTTATTCATTTTATGTATTTAAAAAATAATAATTAGGGCCACCACCCTTTGAATTTTTTAACCTAAGGTCTATTTTTAATTGTAATTCTATGGCCTTAGTCCCTTGTTTAGGTGTGTGGAACTCTAGGTAGGCACAAGTAGGCATGGTTTGGCCCCTTGGCTCATTATAACTCCCTCTATATAGGAGTATCCCACTACAACTATTTCCCTTGGAAATAGCTCACCATGTTATCTGCTACCAACATAATCTTGCACTCCTTGATGATTCTTCATTCACACTCTTAGGTGACCACTCCCTTGGTGTTGCTTCCTTCCATTGGTGCACACCATGTTCTTTGATTAAGATAGAGCCTCCTAAACAAAGTTGTCAACTCCACTACTTCAATAATTTTCTCATGGCATCAAGAACCATGTAGGTTCCAACTCTGCAACAAGTACATCACCACATAAACACCATATTCCACACAACACCACTAATGGTTTAAAATGTGGCATTACCATGTCACCTCTTCCATATAATTTCCAACTGAGCATGGAAGACCAACTACTTACATATCTAGTTAAGCACTTGTGCCACACCATATGCCCACTGGGATGCCAATCAAGTATCCACCTTAGCATTCCATACAACGGTGTCAACATCCATATGGTACCTTGTCCACATCCACACAATTCTATGTCAACATCCTATAGTTCCATGCCATCATTCATACAATGCCACATTAACATCCATAGAATATGATGTAAGCATCCACAAACCATGTCAACGTTTATACAATGCAATATCATCATCAGTCTATTGACATGTCATAATTTTCATATAGTTACATGTCATCATACGACCCACACCAAATGGACCAATCATAGGCTGCTACAAAGTTTATCACTAACATAGTGTTGGGCTCCAACAACTCCTCCTAAAGTTTTACAAAATTTAAATGGCCCCCATTAGAATCTTGATAATTATAATGAGCTACAAAATCAACATTCTCAAATAGTTCCATACCTTGGCTTTCTTTGAGACAAACTTAATACATTCATTATAGTATGAGACATTCATTACAAGAGTATATGTCAAAATTTAGAAACGAACACAAAAATCTCAATTTAAACAAAAACATTAATTTTTATCAACTATTTACTTTCGTTTAAATTATGATTATGTGTTCTTTCTTTTTCTCATTAGCAAGTTTGACTATTTTGAATAATGGGTTCAATACTTCATTAAATAATATCTTGGTTGATTTTTTATTTTCATAAAATCATTTGGTGATATTAATTAATTAAATTATTTTTTTCATTTTGCAACTCATTTCAAAATAAAAATAATAATTAATTTTTTTTTATCTATGATTTGTTTGATTTTGTAAAAAACCAAAATTAATATTTTTTTGTTCTCCATTAACTTAAGATTCTAGAATTTTAAAAGAAATTATAAACAATGTTTGTTTAGAACTTATAGTTAGTTTAAATTCATTTTTGATTTTATTGTTCTAGATTTTGTTTTATTCACAATTTTTAGGTTATTAATTTAGGTTTCTTTTTGTTTCACAGGTTTCTATTATTAAATATTTGATAAGGATCTTATCATGGCTTGATTTTATTATCCAAATACGTTCAAGATGATTGATCCAAAAATAATATTCGATTGCTACAAATAATTTTATGAGCAACAACAGATAAAATTTGTAAAGGCATTAAGATCAGACAAACGATTTTGTAGGACTGATTGCAGTCAAACTGTGAGGAATTTGAAGAAACAGTTGAAAACTCATTTCCCAAATGGATCCGTTTACCTTCCACGTAGAGATTTTCCCAAAACAATGCATGATTTGAGAGATATTTGTGTATCTTTACGAGACAAATTTCAGGTGGCGAAAATTATTAGCGATGCCCAGACTGTTCACTCATGGTATAAATATATGAGAAAGTTCAGAGCCAAAGAGATCCAAGAATTGGAGAGGATGATTTTTATCCTTTCTCTTTTGTATATTATTTATTTTTTATACTTTTTTTCTTTTCAAATGGAGTAACGGATGGTTGGAATTTTTGGGAGAATGAACGAGTATTTTCAAAGAATAATATGGAATTCCAAGTTGCTTAATGACTTTTGTTCTGTGAGTAAAATGGCTTTATTTTCATTATAATATCTTCATATTCTTTTAATAATTGATTATACATTTATTTAAATTAGCTTTAGTCTTTTTTATCAATACATGGTTAATTGCTATCATTTATGTATTAATTATTTTTTTCCATCTTTAAGAGTCTATTATCCCAAAAACTTCTTCCAGGACTACAGTATGGGCATGTGATTTTGAGAAAGAATATGGGAAAGCAATTCATCTCTAGCTTCAGACCTGTGTGATGCTTATTCCATTTTGTTCCTTCATTACTGTTGTATTATGAGAATGTTTTTTTTTTTTTAAATAAAAAAGGGCAGGCCCTGCTATAATATATTAACCAAAAACTGTAACAGAATATACATGATCAAGAGTTTTGTCGTTCAGAATGCTGCCGGAAAGCCCGGAAACCAGCATTTTTTAAGTCCAAAACAGCCATATTCTATTGGCACCTGTCCTGCCCGAAGGAAACCAAGACAGGTGCCACAAGTCTAAGTAAAAACAGTAGCAAAAAGCTAAAGACATAAAACATGAAAAT
>ML796738.1:25885-61257 GCA_009831015.1 Picea engelmannii
TTCCGTGCTCATCGCTGGCGGAGCAGGGATCACGTGACTGTCTGAACTGAGGAGCTAAAAAGGAGGAGACAGGGTCAGAACACCAGAGCTTGCATCAGGCGGCTACAGCGGAATGTTGCAGTCGCGCGTTAGGGTTCCACAGTTCCTCTTCATCCTTCCACTATCGAAATCAAATCCATCTGTATTATGAGAATGTTATTATGGTTGATTTTAGCTTTAGCTTTTCATTATATGGTGTTTTCATACTGTTAAATGTTATATGTTGTCCATAATTTGTTATTCCATTCTGTATGTGTGATCAATTTGTCATTTGATTATTATTGAATTTATTCCTAATGTTAAATTATGAATAAAATCAATAATCAGAATTGAGTTTTCTCTCGTTCTTAGTTACTGATTATCTTAAGATCACATGATTTTTAATTAGTTGTTTTTCTGTTGTTATTAATTTACTCCAATATCAAATATTTCTTTGAATGTATTCTAGAAGTTCTAGTATTGTTTTTTTATAGGTTTCTCTTAACAACAGTACAGGCAGGAGCTCATACAACACAGGAAGATAAACTCAATTGACTGATCAGTTAAAGGTTAGTAGATGCAATCTTTTCTTTTATTTAGAGTTGTTTATGAATGAAACGATGACTACAGTAATTAGCTTTGACTGTTTTTGTGTCACTATTTCAATCGTATTCATTTAGTATTTATTTATCTAATATTTTTTAAAAAATAAAAAATGTTGTTCATATTTGATTCAGAAAATTTATCAAACAATCATTTTCGCAAGATTTCATGCAAACCTTGTAAGATGTATATAGATTGTTTATATTCACATTTCGTTTTTAAAAAACATTAGTCAATAATATATCATTTGTTAGAATCATAGATTTTAGATTAGCTTCATTTCTTTTATTATTTTTAGGACTTTAGTTGGCCAACAGAGCCATTAAACCCGTCAGAATAGGTTCCACCAAACAACTTGGGTTCTTTAGACAACCCCAGACTGGATCTATTCTTCCAGTTGACGACAAGTCAAATTTGCCCGTCAACAAATGGCGCTAGAAGGAGGGTCGAGGTAAATTTAATGATTAAATATTTTACCCCTCAGCTTGTCATAATTCCATATTTATAATTTTTTCTCTTGTGTCATCTTGAAATGCACTAGAAGGTAGGTTAGACTGACAAGTTGGCCTTATAGGATTATTTGTTTCGAATTTAATTAATTTCCCATGGCTCCCCAAATCACTGTGTTGGAACATGCTTTCCACTTCTCATTACCTGATATTCGCAACAAGATAGTCTCTCTCTTGTACAAACTCACCTTTGATGGTGGGGGGAATGTATCTGCAAAAGACCATATTAACAAGTTTTGGTGTAAATGCATCAAGCATGATATTTCTAATTTAAAGGTTTTGTGCAGATTGTTTTCTTTTACTTTCAGGGGTCGGATTAAAAATTGGTTTGAGTCTTTTCCAGCATATCACATTATTGATTGGTTTTAGTTTGTAGATGAATTTTTAGATGCTTTTTAAATTTATGATTACAATCAATTATGTGAAGAATTTCAGACTTTTCTAATCAATGGAAATTCATCTCCAGAAGGATTTTCAACAAGAATTCATCATGTTCTCTATAAATTTAATCTTGATGACATGCCATTCGTACTAAATATCGTCTATGATGCTTGCATCCCTTTCATCCAGTCATATTTAATTGCGAATGATGGATCAGTTACAAATACTATCACACAATTGCAAGAAGAATTGTGTTTGCAGGATGAGAGGGATCCATCCGAAAATGTTGAACAAGCAAGGGAGGTAGAATCTATTGAAAATGTTCTTAATGATAATCAAATGGTTTTCCCTTTGAATCATTGTATTTTCAGTCCTCGACCATCATGGAAGAAGATTCAATGTTGGGTCAAGGTGAATGTCCTCGTTCTCCTAAATCTTTCTCTAATCAGTATTTAAATTCGGTTATTGAGGAAGACTTAGGTGATGAAAACGATCTTAAGCATTCTAACAGTCCAATGAAACTGATTAGAGATGTAGATCTACAATTGGAAGAAGAAACCTTAAATCCTCATCTACAAATCATACCTTATCCACAAGAAAGATCAGATGTTTGTCATGAAAGTTTTGAATTATCTATCATACATGAGACAAATTTAGATGATGATATTATGTTGAATAATTTATCACCAAAACAGAGTGAAGGTTTTAAGGAAAGTAAAGAGGAATGTCTTGAGAATACCATTGTTAAATATCATAGCTCAAGATATTCTTTTATGTGTTCATTTCTCATTCCTTTTACTCTTTATGTATCGATCTCTTCTTAGATTATGGTGGAATTGATACTTTACCCACAATATCTTACTCTTTGCCATCACAATCAAATATTTTCGATATGCCAAAATTTGGTAAAATTAATTTCAAACATAACATTTATGAAGTTGGATTTGATGCTCTTTCACTTTCATCATTCACATGGAAAAATGACTTGTTGCAAGATGATTTTACACGATTTATTGTTGAAAAAGACAATGCACTTATTCTTATGTAAATCAAATATTCTACATTGCATATTTGTTCTTTGATTAGTTCGAATTTTAATGTTTATGCTTCACATTTTGAAACGATCAATATCATCAAAGGAAGTGTTCAAACCAATAATCTAATTGATGTCATGAATCCTCTTATGGTGTGTTCTCCATTGATATATCCATTTCATCAAAGTCATAGTTTGAATTCTATTTTTTATGACAGGATCTTAGAATGGCTTGAAGATTCATATCTAAAAAATATTCATAATATAGATAAAGTTGTGATTGCTTTGTTTTTACCTAAATATATAGGAAGTAAGCATTACATGATTTTTTTAGATCCTCCATGTGAATAAATTGATGATCACTTAGAGAATTGTCAGGAGGATGGGGCATTTCATCTTTGACAGATGGTTATGTCAGGTCCCCATAATATTGACAAGTTTTCCAAACTTACTTACACTCTTACATGCCATTATGACTCATATCATGACCAGATTGCATAATGGTTGGAGGATTCATACATCAAGAAGTTTCAAAAGAATGGTAAGGTCGTGCTTGTTTTGTTTTTAAAATAATATATAGGAGGTAAGCATGACATATTTATTTTATATTCACAAATACTACATTCTTTTATTCTGATTTACGACTTTCTATGCCTTGCGGGATTGAAGATGCTCTTGTGGCTGCATTGGAAATACGATTTTACTTAGCATCTTGATCTATTTAGTAGTTTAGAGTAGGTTTAGGAGTAGGTTTCCTTTAGTTTTCTTTCTCAATGTTTCTTTGTGTAATAATTCAGTTATGAACACAAGTGGGTACACCAAGAGAACCATAATGTGAATGTTGTCAAGGAAGTCCACTTTAAATCTTTTTCTCTCTACTTTTTGTTAAATATTTATTTTCAAAAATGCAGTATCATCATGAAAATTTTAAATGGAAAGTAAAAAGAAGTAAATTTGAACTATCAATTCAACCTTGACCCAAGGTGCCACGAGTAGGATTGCACTCATATTAATAAGGATTTTTCTATTTTCTTTTAGTCTCTTTTATTTTTAATAATAATGCTTAGTCAAAGTAGCATCTCATGCATCACTATCTTAAGAAAAGAACTTGCTCGCACATGATATTTTATATGATTTAGTTCTTCCCTTATTTTACAATGAGATGCTAGTGGATCCAAAAGCTCAAGTTTATCTTTGGCCAAAATCATTTCCTGAAAAGTTTTCTTTTGTTGTTTTGACTTTGTGTACTTCTGACTTTGAATCCCATTAATAAAATTTGATCTGGTTTGTTGTGTGTTTTTTTTTCTTTGATTGCTTTGAATGAGTTTTCTTCTTATCTTTCTTTTTAAATCAATATATTTCTAATAAAAAATCTATTCTCGAAGGAAGCATTTATTTTAAGACTTGTGTTTTTCAAGCAAATTGAAATATTTCAAAGAGGTCCTGATATTAAGATATAACTTAGATAATTGATTTTTAAGTCAATTGTCACTTTCATTTTGTCCTCAAATTGTCTTTGCCAGAGTATTACACTAGAGATATGGTTTAAATATTTGAGAATTACAATGATCTTTAAACTTTTTACGCCATCCATATTCTTAAGGAATCACTTTTAAGTGCTTCCCCATTCTTTAGATGATTTTTTAAAGGAAATCTAAAATATCTAAACCATGATAAAACTTCCAGTTTTGAAAGCAACTAAATAACTTGATCAACTATTCACCTGTATTGCAATTAACCTTTAGTATCACCCCGCTCTCTTTGTCATCAATAAATCTATAATTGTATTACTATTTAAAATTTGCATAAGAGGGTTGAAATCATTGATGTGTGGGAAGTGTGTGTAAACCCGTCGGGGTACTGAACAGTCTCGCTGACAGCAGGTCAATGCACACATGATACCAAGACAACTTTATCGTGGTACTGAATAGACCTGTTGGCAACGAAGCAATGTTAGGTCAAGAGGTAGCAGGTATATGATTTTAAATTATCGTTTATGAAAGTATACAACATGTGGATACAACTATTGGATGGGATTAAAGAATTTGAGCGGGTTAAATAAAATCCTTGTCGAGGCTATGGACGCATGCTGACAGCAGTGGCTCTTTCAACGGTATTGAAGTTATTTTATAAACATCGTGACTCTTTGATTAAGACAGAACTTCAGGTTATAATCCCCTGTAAAACAAATTCTATTGTCTCATTATAACATTGAGCTTATCCTAATACAATATGGTCTCAGAGTGAATTTATTTCAGGGAGCTTAAATCCTTTTTTAAGCCTTGTTCTTTTCTTCCTGAGATGAAATCTTACTAGATCAAAGATAACTACTTCACCCAGTAAGTCTCCATTTGTTGGGCCCCAACAACTCCCCCTAAATCTTTACAAAATTTAAAGGGCCCCTATTAGAATCTTGATAATTATAATGAGCTACAGAATCAACATTTTCAAATAGTTCCATATCTTGGCTTGCTTTGAGACAAAATTAAGACATTCACTATAGTATGAGACATTTATTACAAGAGTATACGTCAAAATTTAGAAACGAGCACAAAAATCTCAATTTAAACAAAACGTTAATTTTTATCAACTGTTTACTTTCGTTTAAATTATGATTATGTATTCTTTCTTTTTCTCATTAGCAAGTTTGACTATTTTGAATAATGGGTTCAATACTTCATCAAATAATATCTTGGTTGATTTCTCATTTTCATAAAATCATTTGGTGATATTAATTAATTAAATTATTTTTTTCATTTTGCAACTCATTTCAAAATAAAAATAATAATTAATTTTTTTTTTTATCTATGAGTTGTTTGATTTTGTAAAAAAACAAAATTAATATTTTTCTCTTCTCCATTGACTTGAAGCTTCTAGAATTTTAAAGGAAATTATAAAGAATGTTTGTTTAGAACTTATAGTTACTTTAAATTCATCTTTTATTTTATTGTTCTAGATTTTGTTTTATTCACAATTTTTAGGTTATTAATTTAGGTTTCTTTTTGTTTCACAGGTTTCTATTATCAAATATTTGATAAAGATTTGATCATGACTGGATTTTATTATCCAAATACATTCAAGATGATTGATCCAAAAATAATATTGGATTGCTACAAATAATTTTATGAGCAACAACAGATAAAATTTGTAAAGGCGTTAAGATCAGACAGACGATTTTTTAGGACTGATTGCAACCAATCTGTGAGAAATTTGAAGAAATAGTTGAAAACCCATTTCCCAAATGGACCCGTTTACCATTTCCCAAATTTAAGGTGGAAGAAATTATTGGTGATGCCCAGACTGTTCACTCATGGTATAAATATATGAGAAAGTTCAGAGCCAAAGAGATCCAAGAATTGGAGAGGAGGATTTTTATCCTTTCTCTTTTGTATATTATTTATTTTTTAAACTTTTCTTCTTTTCAAATGGAGTAACAGATGGTTGGAATTTTTGGGAGAATGGAAGAGTATTTTCAAAGAAGAATATGGAATTCCAGGTTGCTTAATGACTTTTGTCCTGTAAGTAAAATGGTTTTATTTTCATTATAATATCTTCATATTCTTTTAATAATTAATTATGCATTGATTTAAATTAGCTTTAGTCTTTTTTATCAATACATGGTTAATTGATATCATTTATGTATTAATTAATTTTTTTCATCTTTAAGAGTCTATTATCCCAAAAAATTCTTCCAAAACTACAGTATGGGCGTGTGATTTTGAGAAAGAATATGGGAAAGCAATTCATTTCTGGCTTTAGACCTGTGATGCTTATTCCATTTCGTTCTTTCATTACTGTTGTATTATGAAAATGTTATTATGGTTGATTTTAGCTTTAGCTTGTCATCATATGGTGTTTTCATACTGTTAAATGTTATATGTTGACCATAATTTGTTATTCCATTCTGTATGTGTGAGGAATTTGTCATTTGATTATTATTGAATTTATTCCTAATGTTAAATGATGGATAAAATCAATACTCAAAATTGAGTTTTCTCTCGTTCTTAGTTATTGATTATCTTAAGATCACATAATTTTTAATTAATTGTCTTTCTGTTGTTATTAATTTACTCCAATATAAAATACTTCTTTGAATGTATTCTGGAAGTGCTAATATTGTTTTGTTATAGGTTTCCCTTAACAACAGTACAGGTAGGAGCTCATACAACATAGGAAGATAAACTCAATTGACTGATCAATTAAAGGTTAGTAGATGCATTATTTTCTTTTAATTAGAGTTGTTTATGAATGAAACAATGATTACATTAATTATCTTTGACTGTTTTTGTGTCACCGTTTCAATCATATTCATTTAGTATTTATTTGTTTAATATTTAAAAATAAAAATAAAAAAAATAAGTGTTGTTCATATTTGATTTAGAAACTTTATCAAACAATCATTTTCGCAAGATTTCATGCAAACCTTGTAACCTGTATATAGATTGTTTATATTCACATTTTGTTTTTAAAAAACATTGATCAGTAATATATCATTTGTTAGAATCATAGATTTTAGATTAGTTTTGATTTCTTTTATTATTTTTAGGACTTTAGTTGGCCAACGAAGCCATTAAACCCGTCAGAATAGGTTACACCAAACGGCTTGGGTTATTTAGACAACCCCAGACCGTATCTATTCTTCTAGTTGACGACAAGTCAAATTTGTCCCTCAATACATAGTAATCAGGATGATGAGAACACTCCAAACTTGTTGGTTTTTTTAGAGGTTGCATTTTGTAGTTGGTTTTACTTGTTATTTGAAAATGTGGTGCTACCAGTAGAAACCCTTTTTCTCGAGGTAGTTTCTTGACCTTTCGAATCTTCTGAGTTATAAAGTATTAACATTTTTTTTAAATGTTGTTTTTTTACTTTTTGAATCTTTTTAGCTATAAAGTATCAAAAAATTTATTTTATTTTATTATTTATTTTATTTTACTTTTGAATTTTCTTAGTTATAAAGTATTAGTTTTTTTTTAAATGTTATTTTTTGAATTTTTGAATCTTCTTGGTTATAAAATATCAACAATTTTTTTTCTAATTTTTTTGTTTACTTTTTGAATCTTATTAAATATAAAATATCGACCGTTTTTTTAAATGTATATTTTTAAAATATTGTTGATTTTTTAATTCTAAAATTTACCTTTATTTGGCTTGTAAAATTGTTTGTTTCTGTGAAAAAAACTTTATATTTGATATATTAAAGAAATAAATTAGGATATATGCATTCACTGTTCTTTACAACTTCTTCCAGAGCCAAAAATCTCTACATCCTGCTATCTAAATACCCCTACAAAATATTGGTAACTTATAATTACATACTTTCTTGGGCTCTTTCAGCCCCTTTCTGTGTTTCTAAGCATCCAATTGGATAAAAACATAACATTGCTCAGCTTGTAACCTTCACAAAAAATATGTCTAGTCCTTCATCTACCTCAAAAAGATTACATAACAAGACAATCATAAAATAGATTGGACAAATTTAGGGAGGGTTGCTTCTTCCTTAGACTCTTGAGGTAACAATACTCCTTCTTATAGTGAAATAACCTCTTGATATAAATTATTGTTAGATAAAAATACTCCTTATAGAGAAATAACCTCTTGATATAAATTATCATTAGCTAACAATACTCCATAGGGTCTCCACTTAGTGAACTTGTGGCATAGCACGCGTGTTCGTGGGATATTAAAGAATACCCCTAATTTGAATAGATATTGACAAATACTTCCCAAAATATTTTTGTTGAAACCACCTCCAAATACATCTTTCTAATAAAAAAAACCTTATTTTTACTAGATATCCCCTATTTTTACCAAATACCCATTTTTCTACCCCCCAATACCTATAACCCCCCTCATACCCCCCAATACCTACAATATATTGACTCTATTTTTAACAATTTTAAAACTCACTTTATGAATAAACGTGATAATATGTTGGTCAACAAGATGAATCCCTCATGCAATACTCCTTATAGATAAATAACCTATTGATATAAATTATCATCTTTCTCATTAAATTCCCTATAAATATGAATGAGGGAAATATTAAAAAACTTATACTTTACTCCATTATCCTATCTATGATAGGATTTATAACCTTATTTTCCATCTACATCTTTCCATTATCTTAGTCTATAAATAAATTAGAATCCCCCATTACCTGGAGTCTTCTCAATCATATATCAGGAGCAATTTTCATAAGAAACCATAAGGAAAAGATATTTGCTCAAGTGATGTTTCCTTGACCTACTACATATTTGAAGATATTAAAAATATTTTCATTTCTAAATTAAATACCACTTTCTCCACACATTCATGGCATTCCTTTATAGGATCTATCAAAGAATCCCCAAGCCACTCTTTTGGAATATTATGGAGCCTTCAAGATTCTCTAAGGTTGAACTTTTACATGTTTCCAAGAACCTTCATATGCATATCTATTAGAACCTTCATATGTATATCTATTTTGATGGATGACTTGTATGGTAGGGATGTCTTTTCCTTGAAAATTCATTGTAGTGCCATGTTTGTTGTTACTTGTTTAAAAAAATGGACTTTATTATTTTAGGGCATTTTATTTAAAAATGACCTAGTTTATTGACTTGTGTTGTGATGATAAAATCATACTCTTTGATTATTATGATTGGTTTTAAATTGATGTAATGGTAACTTTGAATTAATTTTATTTAAATGTTTATGTGAACATGAATGGATAAAATATACACCTATATGGGGTGATTGGAACTAGGGACTAGGACATCCACCACATTCTTGGAGGAGCCCACTTTGTAAGCTTGCATGTATTAGCACTATGAAATAATGTTAAGGAAGGGGGACACGAGGTTTCAGTGCAAGGTTAACTCATTTGGATAGTAGGTTGAGAAATGATCTGACTAAGACTACAAGATTGTGCACCATTATGAAAAATTCATGGTTTAGGCTCTTTAAAATTACTTCATATCTAGAGATGCAGGATTGATGGAAATAGAAGGATACCTAAGTATTCACAAGGGAATTGAATTCCTTCCTAGACTCAATATCTATGGTTTAATTTAAAATCTGTTGGTTAGTATCTTGGTTTCTCTTTTACAACATTCCATTTCTGGTTATCTTTGTTTCAATGCTATGCAACCTAGTTAGTATCATGCATAATTTGGAAGTCTGAGAGTAATTTGGCATGAAAATTGGTTGGTTTATTTTGGTGTATCTGATTTAATATACAATGTATCTAGAATTATTCTCTGACCCTCTTCCCAATCAATATTCATCATCATTGTCTTTGGTTTCTTATGTACCCAACTACTCCTATCTCTTGAGAACTAGGCCATCCATGGTTGTTTCCTGTGTGTATCCATGGGGAAAGTTAATCCTTTCACATGGTTTTCATGATCATGTTATCCAAACTTTCTTTTAGTTTCATTTCAATTCCAAGAAGTTGACCTAATACTTGGTTCACTTGGGGATTCCAAATTCCCTTGGGATGGTTCACCCGCATTATCTATGCTTGGAAAGGTTTTCATGTAAGTATTTCCCCATATCCTATTCACAAGTCTTGTGTGTTGAACTTATGCTTATATTGAGAGGGGGGGTGTGTTAATCAATATAACATACTTTTTAATTTAATTGAGCAATCATCAATCATTAATTAAATTTAAAACAATAAATGCATGTAAAATCAAATCATGGTACACCAAGTTTAACTTGGAAACCCTTCCAGGAGAAAAACACAAAAACTTATCTTTTCCATTGTCTATAGGCACCAATATAATGTTAAAAATATTGTAGGTACTAACCTACTAGAGACACCAATATCCTCAGCTAAGCACCAACTCAGAAAGATATTTAGGCACTAACCTACTGGAGACACCAATCTCCTCGACTAAGCACCAACTCAACACGATATTTTGTAGTAATCGACCTATTAGAGATAACAATCTCCTCAATTGGGCACCAAATCAATAAGACCTATATAGGAACCAACCTACGATATTCATACACACAGTACTTATGAATTCACCTACATGCTTCATACTTCATTCATTTCACAACATCATCATACCCTTAACTTTCATACTCTAACACCTTTCTTTGCTTCATAACCCAGACATAGATTCAAACCATAATCAGATTTAGCCTTCTTGCCCTAGAAAACTTTGTAGCATAATTCCCAGAATATAATCCTCGACTGCAACATCACAACCTCGAAACAATTCTCTTTGCAACATCATAGACCTTAGTCCTTCATAGTGCACCCTTAAAATTTGAAGAAAAATCCTTTTGCGGACATTTAGACCCCAAGAATACTCTTGATATTCTATTGTGCACCTTATATATATCTCTACGCACCTTAGAATTGATCTCTTTCTTGGATGTTCTTCAAATGTTCACTATGTCCTATATTTATAGTTTTTATTTGCTCACTTTTAGGGCCAATAAAGACTAGTTGGGCCGACCTAAACTTTCTAGCTGGGTTGTCTGATAGAAAAATTCATGTATCCTCATTCTTAAGGCATTATAGGGAGTTCCATTTACTATTGAAAAGGTCTTAGAATAATATTTCCAACCATATAAATTATGTTCCCATTTGAGCTAGGTATTTAGAGTAAAAATGTTGGGTATGTGTTATATTCTTTGCAAAATTGATCCCATGTATTGTACAGTGATATGGGAGCAAGAAATTAGGGTTGTTGACTAATCCAGGTCAATGGATTAGGGTTTTTGGATGTCGTAGGATCCTATGTGTATTATATTATAAAAAATGAAGAATGATTATGAATAGAAGGCTAGAGGTGTGGCTTTAAACAGGTTATTGGTTTTTCCAATTTGAGTTTCCAAGGTAAAATATTTGTATAATGTGTGTGTGTGTGTGTGTGCCATTCCATATTTTCTATTTTTATTAAGAATCTGTTTGCATTAATTGATTTTACAAGGTTAAAATATACATTTGGTATTAGTGTTGTAATTGTCTTCAGGGGGATTCCTTTGTGGCTAAGGGTTTGGATTGGGTCTTTGATAAGCCTTGTTACAGTGGGAGATCTGCAGCATTGATCCTTCAGATGAAAATAAATGGTGAACAATTTGATAATAGAGATCGAGAAATTTAATGGGAAATATTTTGAGTTGTGGAAGCTCAAGATGTAATATATGTTGGTGGAAAAAGATCAGTGGATCATTTTGGATCCAGGTACTACACCTACAAGAATGTCAAAAGAAGACTAGGAAAAGTTGGATCAGAAGGAGAAGACCACAATCCAGTTGTGTCTCTCAGATTCATTGTTATTGAATGTTTCAAGGGAATCTACATCCAAGGAATTATGGGATAAGTTAGGGGCTTTGTATCAGTTAAAGTCCCTGGTAAACAAATTGTTCCTGTAGAAGAAGCTGTATAACCCAAGGATGAAATATGGAGAATCAGTGACAGAGAATCTGAACACCTTCAATACTATGCTAAGTTAGCTATTATCTGTTGATATCAATATTTTTGATGAAGATAAGTGTATCAATTTATTGTGCTCTTTACCAGACTCGTGGGATAGTCTAGTTGTGGTGATATGTAGTAATAAAAATACCTTAAGTTTCGATGATGTGGTTTCATCCTTTTTCTCAAAGGAGATGAGGTAGAAGGACATGGAAGGAAAAATCACAAATGCATTATTTGCAAGAGGACAATCCTAGGAAAGAAATAGATCTAAGCCCTCAAGTAGGAGATCTAATGATCTGAATTTTATGAGTAGAATGAAATGAATACATATCTATATTATTAACATAGAGATACAATGAAAAGTAATAGAGATACAATAAAACTTGGCTTCTATTCAATAAGGAAATATGATGAAACTGTAAAATGAAGACTGAAACAAGCTTGCTAGAATGGTGGTGATCATTCACAAGAAGCTAAGTACAATGAGGCTCGAAAGGAATTTTTACATCAAACAAGAATTCCAAAACCCGATACATCCAAAATACTAACCCTAGGAGATGAAGCGCCAAAAGTCATGTGGGCCTCGTTGGGGTAAGTTGGTACATCAACTTCCCGAGGTCGTAACGTTTGCATACGATCTTCATTTTAGCTGCACGATATCCCATTGGAAATTTCTGTCCGAGGAATACATAGTATTCCATTAAAATATAATTTTTTTTATAGTGTGATTGTGGTGGGCCCAAAAATGTTGTTTAGGGCTTCAAAACAGCCCCAAAAGTTTGGGACCCGAAAAGCTAGAAAAAAATTGTCGAGATGAAATCTGAAACTGCCAAGATGACATATGTATGTGAGCCAATTGGAATAGGTGGTTGGCCACTAATATCCACCTTGATCAATCCTCCCCTCTTAGGAAGCAATGGTCTCCATTGTGTTGAGTTCCCCCATCAGATGAGGAAATTTCTGTTGAATTTGACCTTGGGTGAGCTAATTTCCTTGGTGCAGGAGTTTCCCTGCTTTGACAACATGATAAGGTTGAAAAATATATTTTCGAGTGCCCTTGACCTATGTGTCCATGATATGATCAGTGGATTCATGTTCCATGCAATCAGGTTTTTTTTATGTTGGTGTCAACTCTTCTTCTACCTCTGAGGTGTTCAATAATGGTGGAAAGTATGGCCAAAGGAGGTCCACATTAAACACTGGGTGCAAGCCAAGGATGAGGGGAATGCTAAGCTCAAAATAATTTTCACCCACAACCTTGGTTATGGTATAGGGTCCATAGTGGAGTGGATGAAGATTCCGATGGGGCCCTATAAGGCATTCTTTCTGCAAGTGCAACCAAATTTTATCACCCATCTAAAACTTGTGTGACACCTGGTGTTGATCATGGAATTGATTGTACTTGGCATTGGACTTCTACAAAATATCCTGAACCTGTTGGTGGATGTGCTAGATCCACTCAATGAACCAAGTAGATTTTTTGGCTTAAGTTTTATCACAGGACAGGTTTTCCTGGGTGGCCACAAGGGGTGGTGTAACATCTATGGGACCCAATGGTTGAAATGTCAACCCCACCTAAAATGGGTTTTGTTCGGTTAAGAATGCATGGATCTATTATAGTTGTGATAAAAATAGGGAAGAACCTCATCCCATGTGCAGGGATGCTTGTAATTGTACATGCGTAGGATATGCACGATCATCCAATTGACTACCTCAGTTTGGCCATCCATCTGGGGGTGGAAGACAATGGATTTGGTGAGCTTGGTGTCCAGCAGTGACCAGAGGCTCGACCAGAATGTGTTGAGGAACTGATTGTCCCAATCTGAAATGATTTTTTGTGGTATCCCAAAATGTACCCACACTCGTTTGAAGAAGAGATTGCCAATGGATTCTACTGTGATGCTCTTCTTGCAGACAACCAGAATCACCATTTTAGAAAAATTATCAACCACGACAAAAACATAGTATTTCCCCACTTGGTTGATAGAAGGCTCGACATGTAGTCCATCAAGATGGATTCCTGGGGCCTTTCAGGAGTAGGCATAAGGGTGTACATTCCTTGTTTCTCAATGGCCAGTTTGGAAATGGTGTAGGACCTGATATATTTGCTGACATCTTGTCAAAGTTTCGACCAACAGAAATGTTTCTACAGCACGACCATTTTCTTTTCTACACCGAAGTGTCCTTCCACCCAACTGTAGTGGACTTCCCAAATCATCTTCACTCACTCGCTTTATGGAATGAATAGATGGACCATATGGCACAACAACCCATCCAAAAGATGGAAATTATTGATAATTGTGTTTTCTCCCAACATCTGGTAAGCGGAAGTGAAGTCAGGGTCTCTCTCATAGAGTTGGGGCCATCCAAAGGTCTCATGGCTGAAAAATTTTAGCACCGTGGTGAGTTCTGCAACTAGTGGGCGACTAAGGAAATCCATGATACAGTTGGTGCTTCCTGTATTATACTTGATTTTGAGATGGAATTGTTGCAAGTATGTGGACCACTTTTGATGGCATTCATTCAACAATTTTCCTTGATTCTGCATGGACTACAACGACTTATGATCAGTGTGGATGAATGTCTTCTTCCCGAGAATGCAATTCCTCCACTGGTGGTAGGCTTGAACAATGGAGTACATTTCTTTGTCATAATTAGGGTACTTATGGATGACATATGATAGTGTCTCATTATGATAGGCCATGGGGTGTCCATGTTGAGTGAGAAATGCACCCACAACATAGTCTGAAGCATTTGTCTTGATCTCTAAGGGTTGTTGCAGGCTTTTGCTTGAAAGAACTGGGGATAAGCACAAGCATTGCTTCAAATCAATGAATTATTTTTGTTGTGCATGACCCACACAAAATTTTCCTTACCACCTCCCCTAGTTACTTGGTTGAGGGCCCATGCAATATGAGAGAAACCCAACATGAACCTACGATAGAAATTGGCAAGGCCTAAAAAAATTCGAAGCTTATTGAGTTTGGTTGGGGATAGCCAGTCAAAAATTACTTAGATTGTGGCTAGATCCACATGCACCCCATGATCATAAAAAATGTAGCCTAGGTACTCTACCCTGTCCATGCCGAAGGAGCATTTTTCCAAATTTGCATATAGCTTATGTTGTTGCAGAGTGTGCAGAACCCATTGAATATGTTGCAAGTGTTCTGCCCAATTCTTGTTGTAGATGAGGATGTCATCCAGATAAACCACCAAAAAAGAATTGGTTAAAGGCCACAAGATATCATCCATCATTCTCATGAAACCAAATGGCATGGGCGACCATCAAAAATAACTTCTTTGGACTTGAAGGGAGTTTTCCATACATCTGTTTGCTCTATTGGGAACTGATGGTAGCCAAAATTTATATCAATCCTACTGAAGTATTTTCCCCCCTTGAGTTGGTCAAGTAGATCGTTGATTCGGGGAATCGGTTACTGGTTCCTGATTGTGCTTTTATTTAGGGCACGATAATCAATGCAGAGTTGCCAGGTCCCATCTTTCTTTTGCACAAGCACAATTGGGATTCCACACGGTGATGAGTTGGGTCAGATGTGCACCTTTTGGAGAAATTCTTGGATATGACGCTTGATCTTCTCATTTTATAACATAGAGTGGCGATAGACTAACCCATTGGCTAGTGGTGAACCAGGGGTCATATCGATTGAATTCTTGACCTGACAGTGTAGAGGTACCCCATTGGGTGAGGAGAATATATATGTCTTTATATTCCTCCATGACCTTATCCACTTGCTTATGTTGTGTGGAGAGTTTGGCGATGGAGGCCATGGATGTGGCTGTAACCTTTCGCTCACTTTGAGAGTGAATCATGAAGAAGAAAAACTTCCCAGTCTGAGAGATGAACTTCCTGCATTGCTTGGCAGAGATCAAGGAAATGGAAATAGGTGGTACTACCTTGGGTATCCTATACAATTTCATGTACAAAGTAATAATAACTATGAGGCCTAGACTCATATACAACATGATGTTTCATAAATAAGGTTGGCCCAAAAGAACATCAAAAACTTCAAGGGGAGAAACATCACAAAATGCCTCATCTTTGAAGGGCTTGATGCCGTAGGACAGGAGACACTGTTGGTTTATGCGAAGATCGCTTCCTTTGATGAGCTAGTTGATGGCGTATGGATACAGGTGTGGAATTGTCGGTAGGGCCATCCCCTTGATGACCTCTGTTGAGATGAGGTTCTTCTGGCTATCGCTATCAACAATGAAGTGCAACACAATAACCTTCACCCACATCTGTGAATGAAAGAGGCGCTCTCCTCCCTCTCGCTTAGCAGGTTCACCGGACTAGATCTTGGTGGTAGAAATGGTGGCACTGGGTTCCACGTCAATAATACATCTCCCATTTTTTGGTTTTGAATCTGAGTTGGAATCCACATTTGATTCATATGCTTTCTCCTCTGCCACCAATTATTTCTTAGAGCAGCAATAAACTGTGTTATGCCAATGGATCTTATGGAATTTGCACCACTTCCCTGTGTATTTCTTTGTCTTGCCATTGTCCTTCTTTGTTTGCAGCCTAGATCGGTTGTCCTAAGGCTATCCATATTTTCTCTGCCCTTTTTTCTATAGGTTGGGGTTACCCTTTCTCTTCTTCTGTTGTGAGGGGTTCCCAGACCCAAACTGTCACATCTTTTTCTTAAGATTCTACTCGATTTTGATAGCATATTGATAGGTCGTTCCCAAAGAAGAGATGTCCATAAACTCCATTTATTTCTAGATGTATCTATGCATACCATCATGGTACTTGAGAATCGTATGTCCCTCATAATATTTGATACCCATCTTGGTGTGCAAGTTATGGAATATATTTGTGAAGTATAGCACTGTTTAGTCCCTTTCCTGCTGCAGTGTGGTCCATCTTGTATACAGGTCGTCATAACTTCCAACAAGGTAGTATTGTTCCTTAATAGAATCCTTGAAAGAATACTAGGTTAGTGCGACTATAACTAATGAGGTTTCCTCTATTTCCTTTTTCTCACAGAAAGTTTCCCACCAATGTTTGATATGTGGGGTGACTTTGAGGGGCGCAAATGTAATCGTTTCTCTATTGGAAAATTTATGGACAGAAAAATACCCTTCTAGCAAATTCAACCATTTGTCTACAACAACTACATCTATCTGACCTTCAAATATAGGAATATCAAAGTTGATCTGTACCTTGAAGGGGGAGGTTCCTCTTCTCAAGGAATATCCATCGTCTGTTGGTAGTCATCGAAGGATTTATGCAAAACTATCCATCATCTCATTCCTCTTTTGGACAATAGATTCTTCAAGAAACAGTTTGAAAGGATCTCTTGTTCAATCATCTTTCTTTTCTCCTGCCATGGAAGGTCGCTTGGGCATGGGAGAGCCATTGTCCTTAAGAGAAACAAGCTCAAGACCCAACTCTTTGTACCCTGACCTCGTCGAGGACATGCATTAAGAACGATAAGGAGCATATCGCTCTGATACCACTAATCCATATTTTATGAGAAGAATAAAATGAATACAAATCTATATTATTAACACATATATACAATGAAAAATAATAGAGATGTAATAAAACTTGGGTTCTATTCAATAAGGAAATATGTTGAAACTGTAAAATACATACTAAAACAAGATTGCTAGAATGGTGGCATCTTATCTCTGAGAATCAATGTGACAGCTACACTCATTCACAAGAAGATGAGTGTAATGAGGCTCCAAAGGAATTTTTACATCAAATATGAATTCCAAAACACTCGACGTCAAAAAACCTAACCCTAGGATATGAAGCGCCAAAAGTCATGTGAGCCCCATTGAGGTAAGTTGGTACATCAACTTCTCGAGGTCATAACTTTTACATGGTCATTTTAGGCACACGATAGCCCATTGGAAAGGTCTATCTGAGGACTACACATTATGCCATCACACACTAATTTCATCTATAATGTGACTATCAAAAATGAAACTTGCCAAAACAACATTTGTATGTGAGCCAATTGGAATATGTGGGTGGCCACCAATATCCACCTAGATCATCTAAATCTAAGGGAAGATCTAAATATCCTAGAAAATTTGTAGAGGAATGTTGGATATGTGGAAAAGAAGGGCACTACAAGAAGAAATGTAGATCCAAAAGTTTTGACAAATGGAAGGGATTTGAAGATTCCCCTTCTACAGAAGAAAAAACCTTCATATAAGGAGGATATGTGTACTTGTACTCTTCAATCATACATGCAGATCATGAGACATGGTTGGTTGACTCAGGTGCATCCTTTCATATGAATCCTCACGGGGAGTGGTTTTGCGAATATGAAAGGTATAATGGAGATGATGTTTTCCTAGGTGATGAATCAACAACCAAAATCATAGGATGAGGAAAATTCAAGTTGAAGCTCATGGATGGAATGATTACAACACTTTTTTTTTTTCTGCACATCCCAATATTGGCCATAAATTTTATTTCTATAAGTAGAATGGGCAATGCATGGGTAAAAACTGTGTTTGAGAAAGAAACCTGTAGGATGGTTCAAGGAGAAGTGGTGTTGCTGAAGGGAGTTCAGTGTGTAACTTTGTATAAGATGCAATGAAGCACTATTAGTGATGGGTGCAACAGTTCCATTTTTCCTGAGATTGGAGATGAAGAAGGAAAAAATCCATAGTCTCTAGAGAAAAGGCTATGTTGTGGCATCAAATATTAGGGAATATTGGAGAGAAGGGCCTTCAACTACTACATGGTAAAGGTATGGTTGAAGGTATGTATAACTAGTCTCTGGATTTTGAATTTTGTGAACATTGCGTATATGGGAAGCAGAATTAGGTAAGATTCCCCTCCGGTGCAAGAAGGGAAAAGGGAATTTTATAGTTGGTGTACATTTATTTGTTTAGACCTGTGTCAATTCTATTACTCGGAAAATCTATGTACTATGTATCATTTATAGATGAATTCTCAAGGAATATATAGATATATTTCTTAAGGAAGAAATTTTAAGTCTTTGACAAGTTTAAAGAGTTTAAGGCTCTTGTGGAGAATAAAATAGAGAAGAGAATTAAGGTTCTAAGGACGAATAATGGTGGACAATTCTATGAAAATGAATTTGACGAATTCTATAAGAAGTGCAGTATAGAAAGGTAGAATACTACTCCATATACACCTCATTGGAATGGAGTTGCAGAAAGGATGAACATTATATTGATGGAAAAAATCAAGGTGCATGCTCAACGATGTTGATTTAGGGAAGGAATTCTAGGCAGAGGCAATGGGTACTACATGTTACCTAGTCAATCGATCACCCTCATTAACATTGGATGATAAGACTCCACATGAGGTATGGACTAGTAAGAAACCCTCTCTGACACATCTCAAGGTATTTGGTTGTGATTCCTATGTTCACTTTCCATAGGAAAACATGAGTAAGATAGATAAAAAGGATCAAAAGTGTATCTTTATTAGGTATAAATATCGTCTGAAAGGGTATAAGCTTTGGAACCTAGAAACTAAGAAGCCAATGTATAAACAAGATGTGGTATTTAGAGAAACCAAAGATGTTTTCAAACAGGAAGTCCTACCAAGAAAGGAAGAACCAAAGAAAATAGAGTTTGAGTTGAAGCATGATGAATCAGACTCTACAAAATAACATGAATAATAAGAAGAAGACCCTCAGACTCCAGAATTGAGGAGATTGGTTTAGAAAAGAAGGAAGACAGAATGGTACACTCCACCTGATTTCTATTAAATTTTTTCTTTTTCTATTATTGATGATTATCCTATAACTGTTAGGGATGCAATGGATTCAGAGGATGGAAAACTATGGAAAAATGTCATGGTTGAATAAATGGCATCCTTAGACAAGAATGAGGCTTGGGATTGTTATATTTTCATTAGTTTCGCTAACATTAGATTTACCATAGAGTTGTTATCTTCTTTTAGCATTTAATAAGAAGATACTAAAATATATAAGAAATAGACAAAAAATCACAATAAGACACAAATATTTATCCTGGGAAAACCCCAAACTCAGGGGAAAAACCCAACCAACGTTTCTTAGAGAGAATATTTCCAATATTCCAATACAACCATGAACAAGCTCTATTCACAAGAGAAAACCAACAATGAAGAAACCCTGATAAAAAAATAATTATCTTATTCTTCTCAAAACCTAGCTAGGGTAGACAACTGAGCAACACCATAGAACTGGTGCAATATAGGCGCATCACTAGAGAAAGATAGTGCACCACAGAACTGACACAACTAACAACTGGTAACATCAATTGTAACTGCAACTACAACTATGACTACAACTGGGAAGCACCACACAACCTTAGCAAAAATCCTCCAGAGGTAGCACACAAGATAAACCACCAAGAGATACCAATAATATTCTTCCCCAAGTAGGGCACACTCTCCAAGAGAACCAAAAACCAGAAATAATGAAACTGCTACAACTATAGCTGCAACTTCCTAGTGTGCACTCTAGAAGGATAATTGTATGACTATACAAATGAACTGATCTAGACTTGTATTTATAATAATTTAGGCGTTTGTCTATGGATGACTTCTTATTCTGGGTCTTCAAATTTACTTTACTATTTCTGTGGGCTGAATTCTCTTCCTATGGTCTTCTATTTCACTTTATTATTTTCCAAGGTCTTCTTCAACTGTTCAATGGTATTCCTTTGAATTCTTGGAATCTTCTTCTTCTTTAAGAAAATTTGTCCAAGAGGGAATACCTTCCACAACTACCAAAACATCAACACTCCCTGTTATCTAGGGAGGTATCTTTTCACAATGTCTTCATCTAGTAGTCCACTGACTACTCTACAATCAACTAGTAGCACATTGCTACTACCATGCCATTGATAGCTCGAATCATCTGCCATAGTCTCTATGACTATGATGCAATCAATAAGTAGCACACAACTACTTCCAAGCAGTTTAGTAGTATCCACGACTACATGGAAATCAACTAGTAGCACAAAACTACTACAATGCCATCCAATAATAAACAACTGTTGCCATGTCATCATAGTACACAACTACTGTCATAGTAGTACATAACTATTGTCTAGTGGTACACAACCACTGCCAAAGTAGTACAAAACTATTGTCATAGCAGTACACAACTACTGTCCAGTGCTACACAACTGCTACCATGGTCTTACGACTACGTAGCAATCAACTAGTAGCATACAAATACTAGCATGTTTTTCAGTAGCACACAACTATTTCCATAGTCTCACGACTACATAGAAATAAACTAGTAGTGCACAACTACTAGAATGTTGTCGAGTAGCACACAACTACTGCCATAGTCTCATGACTATGATGTGATGTTTCTCCTCTCCCAGTAGTCTTATTCACACCTAGCCACCTCGCATGGCATAGGAAATACTATGACCATATCCCCATTCACACCTAGCCACTTCACATGGAATAGGAAAGGCTAAGTTGTAGGTCTTATTCACACCTATCCACCTCACATGGAGTAGGAAATACTTGTACTCGACTGTGCATTACTCCCTTAATCACCTCACATGACTAATCAGGGAAATCCTTGACTAGAGGAGTTAGTTGGCTAGAGGAGAGAAACACCACACCTCCCTCTTAAAGAGGGTGGACATTCTACATCATGCCAGGCTTATATCTGAAGTACTCATACTTCACTCTAGACAATGGCTTGGTGATAATGTTCATTATCTTCTCATTTGTGGATATGTATTGGAGCTCCACAACTCCTCTCTACACCATGTCCTTGATGTAATGGTATTGGATGTCTATGTGATTTGACTTGTCATGAAAGATATGATTTTATGAAAGCTTCACGCAACTTTGATTGTCACAATGTATCAAAGTTGGCTACAAATATATATCAAATATCCCTGCAAGTAAATTTCGAAGCCACAATGCTTCATGGCTTGCAATAATGTCTACGAGATAATCTGCCTCTGTTGTACTGAGTGCCAATGAAATTTGCTTCCTTCTTAACCATGATATCATGCTTGATTCCAAACTGAAGAAACATCCTGATGTGCTTTCCCGGTCCACTGCACTCCCTTCCCAATTAAAGTCGGTATATCCCTGCAACTTCACTTCTTCATCCGATACATATCTAATTTCATATCCAACTATACCACATAGGGACCTCAATACATGCTTTGTTGTCATCCAATGTACATGTCTAGGTTCAACCATGTATTGAATTAAAGTGTTCACTACAAAGCATATGCCTGACCTCATGTTAACCAGGTACATCAAGGATCTAATCAACTGTCTATGGAATCACCCAAGAGATTTAGATTCATCATCATAGGTGTGGCCATGGACTTACAATCCATTATCCCGAATATCTGCAAGATCTCATCTTTATATTTTCCTTGGCTAAGGAAAATCTCATCTTTGTAACACCTCTAATCTCATCAAATCCAGATCCTTCATTTCGAAATATAAAGTGATTTCCCTCTTGTACCCATATGTGAGATTATCATCCCTTGTAAGAAATAGGTTAGCCAATATCAAGCGACAACCACCGTCAATCTCATAAAAAATAATTGTTTTTCATATCCTGCCCTGGGTGCCTTCTTAAGCCTGTACAAATCTTTCTTCAATATGCAAACATGAGAATTATTCTCATGTATCTTGTGGCTACTCTATGTACACTTCTTCTAGCTTCAAGAGAAAGTGTATCATCATAATAATCCTCCTCTTGATGGGACAATCCTCTGGCCAAAAATCTAACTTTGTACATCTCTATGTTGCCATCTACATCATGCTTGATCTTGTAGATCCATTTGGAAGTCACCACTAACTTCCCTTCTGGTATTAGAACCACTCCCACACATTATTCTTCATGATGGACTTGTATTCTTCCATTATGACATCCTTCCATACTTTCTTCTTAGAAACTTCCTCAAAATTGGAAGGTTTTGAATCAATGATCTTCCTCATCAACACCACATAGCTGTAAAACTTGTGTTTTCTCTATGGAACTGAGGAAAAATCCATATCCCAATCCTTTTGACTGGATTCCTCCTCTATCATTGAAACAAGGGAATCTTCCTAGGAGGTCTCATATCTCCTCGAAGCCTTTGAAGCTTTGATCTAGACACCTCAACTCATGGAACCTATCTTTCAGTCCTAGAATTTGTCTCTCTCTCCCATATGAATCTGAGGAGGAATGATTTTTGAATGAAAGTATCTAAGTCACTAACTCTCTCTAAGACTAGGCTAACTCTAAGTCTGCATTCTCACTCAGAAACTTGACTCCCTCTAAGTATATACAATCTCTAGAACCATATGCTCCCTCTACATGTGTTGACCTCCTCTGAAGTTTGATCTCCTATTAACTATCCTGGGGAGGCTTTTCCTCCCTACTGAATCCAGAGGGATGACTCCCTCTGATCTCTATCTCCTTCTGATCTGGTACTTTTTGGGGCCTCCTACCTGACCACTGGTGGAGCCATATTCTGCTCCTCATGATATGTCTCATCAATGTAATACATATGTATCCCCTTGTCATATTGCAAAGTACCACATGACCATGTTGGTTTCTTCCTAGTCACTGCAACAATTCTAGGTAGGCCCTTCTGGCTCTACTGACTCTTCTCGATGATCCGAAGAGTGATAAAGTGAGCTAGAGGGATCTATACAATTATCTTTGGAGCCATAAGTTCCTTACAATCAATATCCATATTAAATACTTTGTATCCCGCAAAAGTAACCTTCTTTTTAGAATAATCCGACCTCATCCTCTTCTCCTTAATTACATGGATGCATACAGTCATGTACATAACTCTATGTATTAATAGTCTACTCGATGTCTCATATAATATGTTGCCTCCTGCAACTATCATTATAGCTCCCTCTTAGAGATATCACCTATGACCTACCTGGAACAAAAGAAACAACAAGGGAAAACAATAGACAAGAATAATACTCTTATAATAAGAACATTAATAAAAACAAGAACGAGAACAATTTTCACAATAACTCCCTCTCGGATCTTTCACTTGTGACTTGCATGGAAAAAGAGCCCCCAAAAAAATACAATAACAAGAAATAAGAACAATACTCTTCAACACTCTTCCAATGTTGTGACCAATCATTCCTCCATCATAACCTGCCCGGAACAAGAAACGAGAACAACAACATATCCATGGTAACCTCCATGCAATTTACAATATAGCCTTCCTGGAACAAGGTCAACAACCAAGATCATCTCCTAGAGGAGATCAATTTATCTTGTAAACAAGTGCATCATTAATACTGAACATTGGTATTTTACTTAATGATCGTCATACCAACAATATTCAAGTGTTACTAAACATTTGATAGCAATACCAATAATAGAACTCTAAAGATTGTTAATCTAGTTACTGCTAAATTATGAGCTTGATTTCTTATGCGGATTAATTCTTTTATTTTTTTCAACATTTTGATTCCATCTTAATACACTTCAACAATACCAAATCATAATCGAATAACAATAACTATGTAGATAAGTAAGCATGCACATCAACACCACATATACCCTGGGGAAACCTTGTAGGGGGAGAAAAAACCCTAGCAAATGATATTCCTTTATTGCATTAATAATGTAATATCACTTAAAAATATCCACCCTGAATGTTCTTCTCTTAAAGTGCTTGCTAAGATGACTTTGACCTGACAAAGACCTAATATACCTTGCTGAAATACACCTCTGATATGATGCCTCTATTGTTGATATACAACACTGATATGCTGCTAATATATGCCTCTGATATGTAGCCTCTATTTCTTATATACAACATTGATATGCTACTTTGGTATGTTGCCTCTTTATCACTGATATGCTCCTCTATTTCTTCTCCCTTAACATGCATATCAAAACTGTGTTGAAGAGAGGGTTCGACCTTTGCTTATATAGGTTGAAGAGGGGAAGAGGAGAGGCTCAAAATAGTAACCTGTTTGCATGAGTTAATCATAACTCACCTTCATACTTTAGTTTGAACTTAGAACTAGACTTGAGACTGGTTACAACTCAACATTATACTTTAGTTGGAAAATAGAACTAGACTTGAGACTAGTATGCTTTAGTTTGAAAATAGAACTAGACTTAAGACTTTAGTTACAACTCAACATTACACTTTAGTTCTAAAATAGAACTAGACTTAAGACTTCAGTTGCAACTCAACATTACACTTTAGTTCTAAAATAGAACTAGACTTAAGACTTTAGTTACAACTCAACATTACACTTTTAGTTCTAAAATAGAACTAGACTTGAGACATCATTTACAACTCAACTCTTTACAAGGCAATTTGAAATTCTCTTCATGGTGGATAATGTTACATGTCCCAACGCACTATATCAATACATTTATATCATTTGAAATATTAGGAATATTGTTTGTTTCTAGCTCATAGGAATTTTATATTCAACCTAACTTTTTCTCATGGCTCACAAGGTTTGACTAGGCTCACAGAGGTTGTATGTTCCCCCTGACTTTTGTACTAGTTTGTCTATGCTCACAGAGGTTGTACGTTCCCCCTGAATTTTGCACTAGACTGTCTATGCTCACAGAGGTTGTACGTTCCCCCTTAATTTTTCATTAGACTCACATATCATCTCATTCGTCCTGACTTTTGGTTTGACTCATAGAGGTTGTATGTTCCCCTTGGATTTTGTCAATACCTCACAAGACTGGTTGATTCTCCAAATCTCCCTGGCTAGCCTCAGGGTGGCCCATATGGCCTCTCATTGGAGAATGATTATCGATGCTTCCAAATTTAACACTCCGTCTCAGCGAGGGAGTCATTCTCAACCACACCAATCTTGCCTCTCAACTTCACAAATTGTCTCGAGGTCAGAGGCTTGGTCAGGATATCAACTACTTTCTCGCTCGTGGCTATGTACTGTAACTTTACAGTTTTTCTCTGGACCAAGTCTCGGATGTAGTGGCACCTCATGTCAATATGTTTTGACCTGCCATGAAATACTGGGTTTTCTATCAATTCTATGAAACTTTGATTATCACAGTGAACCACTGTTGTCTCGAGCTTGTCACCAAACAACCCAAAAAACAATTTTCTTAGCCATAATGATTCCTTGCTAGCATCACTTGCTGCAATGTACTCAACCTTTGTTGTACTCTGTGCAATGGATCCCTACTTTCATCTTGACCAAGAGATCATAGAGGATCCTAAACTAAAGCAGTATCCAGAAGTACTCTTCCGATCCACTAGGATTCCTGCCCAGTCAGCATCTGCATACCCATGCAGAAATAAACCACCAATGGATGCATATCTCAGACCATATGTAATGGTCCCTCTGAGATATCTCAAGATGTGCTTTTCTTCCACCCAATGTATCTGTCTCGATGGATCATATATATTTGGCCTAGTGTGGATCATGTACATCAATGATCCAATCAACTGCCTATACATGGTGGGATCCACCAAAACTAAACCTATATCATAATCATGTAGCTTCCTCGGGTTGGTAACCATCAGAGTAGACATGGATTTGCAATCCATCATACCAAACCTCTTTATTACATCCACTGTGTATTTTCCTTGTGCCAGAAATATCTCACCCTTTATTTGCCACACTTCCAATCCTAGGAAGTAATGCATCAAGCCTAAGTATTTCATCTTGAATTCTGAGGTTAGATCTGTCTTACACCAGGCTATTATCCCTTCATCTCCTTTTAGAAAGAGTTCATCAACATACAGGATTAGTATAATAGGTTGGTTACCTCTTACCTTGCAGTACAGATTTGCATCAACATCACTTTTCTGAAAGCCCATGCTTTTAAGAAATCCATCAATCATGTCATACCAAAATCTAGGAGCCTGCTTAAGACCATACAAGGCCTTCCTTAGCTTGCATACATGAGTGCCTTTGTTATGCAGTACAAAACCATCTAGTTGTTCCACAAAGACCTCCTTTTCAATATTTTCATTCAAGAATGTTGTTTTTACATCCATTTGATGTAGCTTCCAACCAAGAACGAAAGCTAAAGAAATAATAGTTTGAATGGAGGTATACCTGGCTATAAGAGAAAAAGTCTCTTCGTAGTCGATTCCTTCTTTCTAAGTGAAGCCTATGGCTACAAATATTGCTTTAAAATTTTCCACACTTTCATCAGATGCATGTTTGATCTTATAGATCCATTTGGAATAAATCACTGATTTGTATTTTGGCCTCGGCACAATGTCCCAAACATTGTTCTTTATAGTAGACCTGTATTCCTCAAGCATGTAATCCTTCCATATTTTTAATTTATCTACTTCTTCAAATGAATAGGGTTCGACATCACTAATGTTTCTCATCAGTGAAACATAACCTCCAAACCTATGAGGCCTCTTCCTTTCCCTAAAAGTTCCTTTGGGAGCAACTATCCTTTCTTCCTCCTACACTATTTCTTTAAGCCACCCTGGCTTCCTTTTGGTTGGAGTTTCTTCAAGACTTCTTTCTAACACTTCAGTAGGTTCTAGGGTCTCATTACTTGGACCTTCATGAGTTTCCTCCCTTTGATCATCTGAATTTTCATTTTCAGAAGAGGGTGAAGTTGGTTGAACCGCTTATGATTCCTGTTGAAGCTCTCTGGATTTATTAAATGTGAATTCCTCATGGAAAGTAACATATCTTCTTACCTCTATTTGCCTCTGACCTGGTACATAAATCCTATAAGCCTTGGAATTCTCACTGTACCCCACAAAAACCCCTTTCTTGCCTGAGGGTTCCATATTTTTCCTCTTTTCCTTAGGGACATGAATATACACAAGACACCCAAATATACTTAGATGCCCTACTTCAGGTTTGATCCCTGAGAAGACCTCTTCAAGAGTCTTTTCCTTCAAGATAACATGTGGACACCTCTTCTGAATATACACGACAGTGGAGGTAGCTTCTGCCCATAAATAATTTAGTAGATCCTGGTCAAACATCATTACTTTCACTACCTCCCAAATAGTCTTGTTTTTCCTCTTAGCAACACCATTTTGCTGAGGGTTATATGGCACGGTCAACTGTCTCTTGATTCCTACTGACTTGCAGAAATCCTCAAACTGAAGAGATTCAAACTCTCATCCATTGTCTGTTCTAAGGATTATAATGTGTTTCCCTATATGCTTTTCAATAAAGTCTTTATACTCTTTAAATTTATCAATTGTGTCAATTTTAGCTTTAAGAAAAAATATCCAACATTTTCTTGAGTAATCGTCAATAAAAATGACATAATACAAAAAACCACCGAGTGAGGGAGATGACATGGGACCACATACATCAGAATGAACCAGATCTAAGATTCCCTGAGCTCTGTTGTCACTACTATGAAATGATTTCTTTATATTTTTACCTAGCATGCATCCCTTATAAATTTCATTTTTACTAAGAGAAATAGAGGGCATGCCACATACCATGTTCTGTAGATATGGAAGAGATTTTTAATGAATATGTACAAGTATTTTGTGCCACAACTTGTTCAATATAGTCGCATCATGAGTCAATTCTTAAACTGACTGTCCTGAAATGATGTACAATCCTCCACTGTGAGTTCCAATGGGTTCTGTTGTACTTAAGTGGCTACCTTTAGCCCATAGTAGTTTCTTCCTGTCCTTGAAGATCACCCAATATCCCTTGTCCTCAAGAGTTGCAACTGATAGTAGATTATTCTTGAGCCCTGGAACATATAATACTTCATCAACATGAAGTCTATCCCCAGATTCCAATCTGAAGGAGATAGATCCTACTCCCTCTATCTTGTAACATTTTTCATCCCCAAGCTCAACATTCTCTGCAAAAGATTTTGTCTCGAAATATGAGAGGATCTACTTGTACATGTGCTTTGATGCACCATTATCTACTAACCAAGTTTTTGACCCCGTGAAAACTGAACTAGATAAGGCAGAAACCAAGTAATATTCTTTTCTATCTTCTTTCTCATTATAAGGACTTTTCTAATTTCTTTTGGATTCATCATCCTCAACAATTGAGGCATGATGTTTCCCTTTCCTTGGATATTTCTTTCTAAACCAACAATCTTTAGAAAAATGACCCAACTTATTACAACTAAATCATTTAATATTAGATGTATCAATATTATTTCCTTTGAATGTACCTTTGGTGTTTGGATTCCTCTAAGAGCCTTTCTAGAATGTGCATTTCTTCTTTCCCTTGAATCTTGATGCTAAATATGAGTGCTCTTCTTTCATTGTCTCACTCCTAGTATTTGTGCGACTATCCTCCTGGAGGAAATCATTCCATAACCTCTCAAACATGGATTGAATCTCTCTCCCACTTACATTGGATAAGAAGGTCTCCCATGAAGAAGGAAGACCATCACAAATGGCCTGCACTAAATCATCATCGTCCATTGTCACCCCTGTGACCAAAAGATGATCTCTGATCTGGGCTATCTTGGAACAGAAAGATGCCACTGATTCACCTTTCTCCATATTCAAATTCTTAATCTTGTGCTTAAGTGTCCTCTTCTGACTTGGAGCTTGTTTCTCATATAGATTCACCAAGGTATCCATACAATCCTTGGCAGCCATTAACGAAATCATTGCAGGAATTACACTGTCTTTGACTGAGACAAAGATGATTTGCTTGGCCTTTTATTGACTCTTCCTGAAGGTCGCTCTTATTTCATTATTCATGGGTTCCTCCACCACTGTGGTCACATACTGCTCAATATCATGCTCTTGCAAGATATTTTTTATTTGGAGCTTCCACACATTGAAGTTGGTAGATCCTTCGAGCCTATCCTCGACCCTGACTGAAATGGAGGAGGCCATGGACCTAACACTGGAAACTTAATCAAGCTAGCTTGGATCTGTATGTACCTGTTTCTACACTTCAACATGTTTAAAATACCCTAAGCTCTGATACCATGTTAAATTATGAGCTTGATTTCTTATTCAAATTAATTCTCTTCTTTTCTTCAACACTTTGATTCTAGCTTAATACACTTCAAAAATACCAAATCATAATCGAATATCAATAACTATGTAGATAAGTAAGAATGCACATCAACAACATATATACCCTGGGGAAACCTTGTACAGGGAGAAAAACCCCAACAAACGATATTCCTTTATTGCATTAATAATGTAAGATCCCTTATAAATATCCACCCTGAATGTTCTGCTCTTAAAGAGATTTCTAAGATGACTTTGACCTAACAAAGACCTAAGAGACCTTGCTGATATGTTGCCTCTATTGTTGATATACAAAATTGATATGTTGTTGATATATGCCTCTGACATGCAGCCTCTATTGCTAATATACATCACTAATATGCTACTTTAGTATGCTGCCTCTTTATCACTGATATGCTCCTCTATTGCTTCTCCCGTAATCTACATATCAAAACTATGTTGAAGAGAGGGTTCAACCTTTGCTTATATAGGCTGAAGAGGGGAAGAGGAGAGGCTCGAAATAGTAACCTATTTGCATGAGTTAATCATAACTCAGCTTCATACTTTAGTTCGAACTTAGAACTAGACTTGAGACTGGTTACAACTCAACATTATACTTTAGTTTGAAAATAGAACTAGACTTGAGACTAGTATGCTTTAGTTTGAAAATAGAACTAGACTTAATACTTTAGTTACAACTCAACATTACACTTTAGTTCTAAAATATAACTAGACTTAAGACTTTAGTTGCAACTCAACATTACACTTTAGTTCTAAAATAGAACTAGACTTAAGACTTTAGTTACAACTCAAGATTACACTTTTAATTCTAAAATAGAACTAGACTTGAGACTTCAGTTACAACTCGACTCTTTACAAGGAAATTCAAAATTCTCTTCATGGTGGATAATGTTACACATGCCAACGCACTATCAATACATTTATATCATTTTCAATATTAGGAATATTGTTTGTTTCTAGCTCATAGGAATTTTATATTCAACCTAACTTTTGGTAGATGCCTTGACTTTTTCTCATGGCTCACAAGGTTTGACTAGGATCACAGAGGTTGTATGTTCCCCCTAAATTTTGCATTAGTTTTTCTATGCTCACATAGGTTGTACGTTCCCCCTGAATTTTGCACTAGACTATGTATGCTCACAGAGGTTGTACGTTCCCCCTGACTTTTGCATTAGACTCTCATAGCATCTTGTTCGTCCTGAATTTTGGTTTGGCTCACAGAGGTTGTACGATCCCCCTGGATTTTGTCAATACCTCACAATACTGGTTGATTCTCCAAATCTCCCTGGCTAGCCACAGGGTGTCCCATATGGCCTCTCATTGGAGAATGATTGTTGATGCTGCCAAATTTAATAGTTACAACAGTTAGTTAGGCTGCAACATTGCAGAATATCAAACCTGATATGAAAACATGGAGTCTAGTTGTTTCTTTCCTAATTGATTTTTTATATATTTGTAGGAGACATATTCACTACTATGTCCAACTCTCGCATTTACTTTGAGTGCATTAGATCTAATATCCTTTTGGATCTACTATCACTGCTTAGATAAATGTCCTTTTGCCAAGTGTATGTCTCTTGCAAATACCCTCATGATATAAATTATATACAAGTGCATAATTTTGAAACTTGTAGCATCATCCAACTTTGTCTTCTAATCTGATACATTACATTAATAAGAAAAAGTTAGAAATCTGAATTAGAAGGTTCAATGTCCAGGAAAATGTCAACAAGCCTAAAACCCTAAAAAATCAATTTTGACGAAAAGTCAATCTGAGAAGTGTAGTAGGTGTGTTGGAGTAGGGTGAGTTGATTAGTGATGGAGTTTGTCCCAATTGATTTTATAATAAGTGCTCAATGATATTGAAAAATAAAATTGTGTAGTGGAAAATTGCATGTGCAATGGAAAATCTCAGTAATGTGGAAAATCTCACAATCTTCCTTCTAGTGATTAGACTATTTTGAAGGAAACCTTCTCTGATACCATGTTAGATTTTCATTAGTTTTGTTAACATTAGATTTACCATAGAATTTTTATCTTCTTTTAACATTCAATAATCATATAGTGAAATATAAATCAACGGATAAACAAGCACAAGAAGACACAAAGATTTATCTTGGGAAAACCCCAAACTTGGGGGAAAAACCCAACCAACTTTTCTTAGAGAGAATCTTTCCAATATTCCAATACAACCATGAACAAGCTATATTAACAAGAGAAAACCAACAATGAAGAAACCTTGATAAAAAATACTTATATTCTTCTTCTCAAACCATAACAATGGTAGGCAATTGAGCAACACCATAGAACTGGCGCAAGATAGGCACATCACTAGAGCAAGATAGTGCACCACAAAACTGGCACAAATCAAAACTGGTAACAACATTTGTAACTACAACTACAACTATGACTACAATTGGGCAACACCACAGAACCTTATCACAACTCCTTCATAGGTAGCACACAAGAGAAACCACCAAGAGCCACCAAGAATAACCTTCCCCAAGTAGGGCACACTCTCCAAGAGAACCAAAAACCAAAAATAGAGAAATTGTTGCAACTATAGCTATAGCTGCCTAGTGCACACTCTAGAAGGAGAAATTTTTGACTATACAAATGAACTGGACCAGACTTGTATTTATACTAATCTGGGCATATGTCTAGGGATGACTTCTTATTTTAGATCTTAAAATTTACTTTATTATTTTTGTGGGCCGACTTCTCTTCATGTGGTCTTCTATTTCACTTTATTCTTTTTTGGGGTGTTCTTCAATTGTTCAATGGTCTTCCTTTGTCTTCTTGGAATTTTATTCTTCTCTAAGAAAAGTATTTCAGGAAGGAATGCCTCACGTAGATACCAAAATATCAAAAGGGATCTAGTGGATTTTCCCACTGGAAGAAATCCCATTGGTAGAAAATGGATGTTTAATAAGAATCTAAATGAAGAAGGCAAAGTGGAGAAATACAAAGCTCGGTTAGTATAAAAAGGGTATCCCCAAGTAGAGGGAATTGACTCTGGTGAAATTATTTCTCCTATTTCCAAGTTAACTTCTATTGTATTTCATTTATCTGTTGGTGATATGTTTGATTTTCAAGTAGAACAAATGGATGTGAAGACAACATTCCTACATGGGGATATGGAAGACAAAATATACATGAAGCAACCAGGAGGATTTGATGTGCAAGGAAAGAAAGAGATAGTATGCAGGCTGAAAAAGTCTTTGTATGGGTTAAAACAATCACCAAGGATGTGGTATCAAAAATTTGATACTTATATGTTCGAACTTGGATTCACAAGGAACAAAGATGATCATTGTGTGTATTTCAAATTAATTGGTGATAATATCATTTATTTGGTATTGTATGTGGATGATATGTTGTTGATGGGAAACAACAAGGAGATTATCCAAGATGTGAAAAAACAGTTGTCTTGTAAATTTGACATGAAGGATCTTGGTGCTACAAATTTCATTCTGGGCATGAAAATTAAAAGAGATTGAGAAAATAGGAAACTTTGGTTAAATCAAAGGATATATGTCGAGACAATATTGCATAGGTTTAATATATTGGAATGTAAACCAATCAAGGTTCATATTCCTGTAGGTGTAAAGTTATCTGTAGATCGATGTCCAAAGATACAGGAAGGAAGAGGACATGTGTCGTGTTCCATATGCCAGTGCATATTTTATGTATGCAATTGTCTATACTAGACTAAACATTGCACATGCAGTGGGAGTTTTGAGTAGGTATATGTCAAAACTAGGGAAGGATCATTGGACAACAGTAAAGAGGGTTTTCAAGTATTTGTGTGGCACTACTAGTTATGTATTTTGATACCAAGGGAGACCATAATTGGACAGAGTATTGGGAAAACATGGCTTTGTTGATCTAGACTAGGCTGGAGATGTGGATTATACAAGATCTACAAGTGGGTATGTGTTTAACCTTTTTGGAGGAGTAATCAATTGGATGAGAAAAATATAGGTTGTAGTGGTGTTGGTTGTGGAGCCTGATTATCTTCATGATTCAGAGGTCCTTGATTTAAGCTGTGTTTATACCCCATGAAGTATTTACACCCCAGAAGTATGTACACTCTTCCACGTGGGGGAGTGCATAGGGGGTGTACCCCCTCTGCGGGGTCCGGGGGGGCTATCCCCTCAGCTGGGGGGTCTGAGGGAAAGCAGGGGTTCGGGGGAAAAGCCCATGAAGCAAAAATTGCCTTGTAAAAGTATATTGTAATTTCATTGTAAATCTGGACCATTCATTATAAGGTCACATATCTAACGGTAGAGATTATGTTAGGGTTTTTTTTCCCTAGAAGGCAACCCTCTTTTATGAGGGAAATGTATCGTGGCTATGGTTGACGGTGAATATTGTATTCTTAGAGAGGAGACTGTGAGAGAAAGAAGAGGAAGTTACAATGGGTTTAGTTGTAGTTTGTATCCCTTCATTTGCTGGATAATAATAAAGGAAGGACCTGGCAATTTCTCTGGTGGACGTATCCCACACTGGGTGAACCACGTAAATTTGTGTCTCTCTTGTATTGTGTGTATTTTGTGTTTTGTTTCTGCATTTGTTTTATTTTATTTCTCTGCGGTCCTATTTTTCTAACAACTGGTATCAGAGCATAAGGTAACTCGCAGGAAAAGAGGGTTCCTGGTTCGAGTGGGAGCAATGTCGGAAGATGGAAAGTTTAGGGTCGAGAAATTTAATGGCCAAAACTACTAGTTATGGAAGATGCAGATGGAAGACTATTTATATCAGAAGGATATATTCCTATCATTGAGTGGAGTAGCAAAGAAGCCGACGGCCATGAAGGATGAAGAATGGGAGATTCTTGACATAAAGGCTCTAGGAACAATACGACTGAGCCTGGTAGCGTCGATGGCTTTCAATATTTCGAAAGAAAAGAGAACGAAGGGTTTGATGAATGCATTGGCCAAATTGTATGAAAAACCCTCGACGTCGAATAAGGTATTTCTAATGAAGAGATTATTTGATATGAAGATGTCAGAAGGTGGGTCTGTTGCAGATCATTTAAATGAATTTAATACGATTACTAATCAACTAAGTTCTGTAAAAGTGGACTTTGATGATGAGGTTAGGGCTCTTCTAATCTTGTGCTCATTGCCAGAAAAATGGAATGGCTTGGTCATGGTTGTAAGTAACTCTGTCTCTAGTTCAAATACTTTAAAATTTGATGATGTTGTTGGTGTTATCCTTAGTGAGGAAATGCGAAGGAAAATCACAGGTGAGACATCAAGAAATGCGTTGAACATGGAGAACAGGGGAAGACAAAAGGATAGAGGAAAGGGCTCAGGAAACAACGGAAATTCTAGGAAGGACAAATCCAAATCCAGACTTGGAAAGATAGAGTGCTGGAATTGTGGGAAGAAAGGACATCTGAAGAAAGACTGCAGAGCTCCAAAGAAACAAAGAGATGGACAACAGGAGAGAAATCAGGAAGCAAATGTAACAGGTGATATGTTAC
>ML796738.1:63867-89782 GCA_009831015.1 Picea engelmannii
GGTACCATTTCATACGATCCACCTTGGAAGATGGAAAATTGAAGCTGGAAAAGATACACACTAGCCAGAATCCTGCAGACATGTTAACAAAGGGAGTAACCAGGGAGAAACTGAGTTCCTGCTTAGTTTCAGTTGGTCTTCAATAATGAAGATGAAAATGAGAAATTTGCCAGGTCCAAGAAGGTTTAGAGTCCAACATATATAACAATGGTGGATTTGTTGAGATCAGTCTCCAAGTGGGAGATTGTTCATTGTGGAGCCTGATTATCTTCCTGATTCAGAGGTCCTTGATTTCAACCATGTTTATACCCCATGAAGTATTTACACCCCAGAAGTATGTACACTCTTCCACGCGGGGGAGTGAAAAGGGGGGGAACCCCCTCTATGGGGTCCGGGGGGGCTATCCCCCCAGCTGGGGGGTCTGGGGGCAAGCGGGCCCCCAGCGGGGGTTCAAGGGCGAAGCCCTTGAAGCAAAAATTGCCTCGTAAAATTATATTGTAGTTTCATTGTAAATATGGACCATTCATTATAAAGTCGCAAATCTAACGGTAAAGATTATGTTAGGGTTTTTTTCCCTAGAAGGAAACCCTCTTTTATGAGGGAAATGTATCGCGGCTATGGTTGATGGTGAATATTGTATTCTGAGAGAGGAGACTATGAGAGAAAGAAGAGGAAGTTACAACGGGTTTTGTTGTAGGTTGTATCCCTTCATTTGCTGGATAATAATAAAGGAAGGACCTGGCAATTTCTCTGGTGGACATAGCCCACACCGGGTGAACCATGTAAATCTGTGTCTCTCTTGTATTGTGTGTCTTCTGTGTTTTGTTTCTGCATTTTTTTTATTTTATTACTCTGCAGTCCTATTTTTCTAACAAGTGGCACTCTCAACAAGATAAGTTGAACACATGGAAGCCACTCATGAAAGAAATGAAGAAACATGGTTACAAAGGTTTTTTTCATATATTACACTGGTACAACAAGTTGTAAGGATAGATTGTGATAGTCATAGTGCAATCTTTTTGGAAAAGAATAAAATTTACCATTCAAAGACAAAGCATATTGATGTTCAGTCTTAATTTGTGAGAGACATGGTTGAAGACAAGGAGGTGTTTCTGATGAAGGTGGACACTTTGGAGAATGTGACAGATTCATTAAAAAAATCTGTGCACTGAGAATTTCTCTTAGTGTAGAGGATCTATGGGCATTTCTTCCCTGGATTGTCGAATATGTAATCCTATAACCCCTTGTATGCAAAGAAAACAATAAGTGGGAGAATGTTGGGTGTCTGTTATATTATTTGAAAAACCGATCCCATGTACTGTACGTTGATATGGGAACAAAGCGGAGTGGGGGGATTTTTTTACAGTCTTTTGCATCTGTTTTTGGCAGTTTTTTGGCACATGGTTTTCACCGATGGTTTTCCAATTCCAGTTAGGGAATTAGGGTTGTTTACTAATCCAGTTCAATGGATGTCACGGGATCCTATATGTATTTTATTGTAAACAATGAAGAATGATGATGAATATAAGGTTATAGGTGCATCTCTAAACAAGATGTTGGTTTTACCGGTTTGGATTTCTAGGGTAAAATATATGTGTAATGTGTGTGTGTGTGTTCCATTGTATATTTTCCATTTTTATTAAAATAATGTTTGCAGTAATTAATTGTACAAGGTTAAAATATACAAAAAATGTCTTCAAAGACAAGGTATCCAACCTGAGCATAAAAAATATAAAAACAATATTTCCAACAATATTCATCTTGCAATCTTTATCTTGGAAATGTATAGTCTCCCACTATATTTGACATCAATGACAACAATATTTATGACAATCTCCCCCTTTTTCATTGATGGAAACCCTTAGTCAATTCCGATACTCCTCCTATCTACAACTTTCCTTATGTCTGCAATTCTTCATCTATCTGCAACTTCTCCCCATTTGACATCAATGAAAAGGGTTTCTCCCCCTGATATTCTGATTCCATTTACTATCTATATGAGAGAGATATCACTCACAAAAAATATTTTCCTCCTTTGAATTCATTGAGAATGTATACATTGCTTCGGGTTCTGTTTTCATTTTCCACTAATCTTCCTGAACCTGCTTTCCTTATCTCACATCCTTTAGAATGAAATGTGAGGTTTTGACATTGATCACACATATGATTGATGCTTAGAAGATCATGTTTTAACCCCTCAACATACAAAAAAATCTTGGTTTTAATCTTTCCATCATCAACACCAACAATACATTTTCCAACTATCCTTGCAGAAGCATTATCCCCAAAGGTAACGATGCCTTATTTTTCTTCTTTTAGGATGAGAAATGTTTTTTGATCCCCTGTCAGCTATAAAGAACATACAATATCAATGTACCATTCGATTTCTTTTTCATGAACATACATTGTAAGTCCACATTCTTCCCTCTTGGTTCTTCTTGATTCCTTTTCCACACCTTTGTGTATTCTTATCTATGCTTGGTAAGAACATCTTATTCCCTATTTTGTTTAGGAGACATTATTATGTTGCTTCTACAGTCACGTGATTTGTCCTCATAGTTATTGCACTTATAAAATTCATTATTTTAATAAAGTAGGGGAGAAAATGAATTGTGATTTATATCAACAAACCCATGAGAACGTCTAGTTTTGTTGCTCACATAATCATTCTTTGATCTTGCTGGAGAAATTTCTATTTTTGGCACACTAGTTTAGTGGGAGTTAACTGACTAGTTCTATTTTAGACTTTCTAATTTTATACCATCACTATTATGCATGCATTCCTAATTATAGGATGTCATTTCCTATATGATTAAATATCACTCACTTATTGATTAGATCATAATATACATTGATTTTCATTCTTCATATTGTATCTCTCTTCCTTTTCTTGATAAGCTTTGTTTGTGTATGATTTAGGTAGTTCTCATGTGTAGGTTTCCATGAAACACTGACATGGTATCAGATCTGATCTGCTTGAAGCAACCCAGAAAATCCAGAGAAGAACAAAAGAGGATTTGAGTAAACCTAGTTTCCACAATCGTTGTGGCTTATCCCTATTGAAAGGTGCGACGATTGGAATCGTTGCAGCCTATCCCTAGCGAAGGGTGCAACATTATCGCATTGTGTTCTCCATCTGGGGTGCGACGATTCAATTTTTCACAATAATTGCACTGTGTCCTTCACTAGGGTGTGATGATTCAACATCATCACCCTTTATCCTTCTCTAGGGTGCGACGATTCAATAGACCTCCATAAAATTGGGTTTATGTAGTAAAATAGCCATATCTAGAAATTCACGATCTGGGTCGAGATGACGTTTTGACTAGAGACATATAACATAGGGATGCTTATGGTCACAAAACATATCCAAAACCCACATCATATTTTAGGATATATACCTATTTTATCTTATCTATAGCTTCCATAGAACCGTCTGTCATATCTCAGAATCCACGATCTAGGTTTTCAGGATCTTTTCAGAATCAATAGCAGGGATGGAAGCGATGAAAATTATTCAATCAATTATGGTGATAATACCCACACCGTACAAATATTTTGAATGGAATATGAAGGCCTCATTCAAACTCAAAAGAAAAGGGTTGTATAATTTGACATGGCGACAAAAATAGAACCTACATTAGTGTTTGAGAAGGAAAAATGGTAGACCCATAAAGATGAGGCCACAAGACTACTTCTTGAGTTCATATCCAATGATTTTTGGTTTTATTTTTCCACATGCAAGACTCCAAACGAGATATAGACCACCTTGGAAGGACTCTTTGGAAAGAAATATGAGATGTGAGGTCATATGCTTGAGGTAGAGTTGAATACCTTAGACCCTAAAAGTTATGATAATATACAATATTTCTTTACTAAATTTAAGTCTCTGATATTCAGCTTGGGTGAATTTGGTATTGACAGGTCTACACAAGAGAAACAACTTATTCTAACAATCTTGGCCAAGCTAGGATCAAAATGCGTTGTATATGTCTCCAATTTCCATTCTGGCAGATGTCTTTTTGGAACAAATTGGAAAATTCCTACGATGGCTCAGTTCATTGAGTCTCTAACACAAGAGCATAAAAACTCATACATATGTGCCTCATCAAGGATCCCAAAGAACATGCACTAACCATGCATGGTAGAAAAGGATCATCCAAACAGAACGGGAAGGGGAAACATAACGAGAAGGAGGGATATTCCAAACCCTTTAACTATTCTTCAAGTTCCAAAGACTCCTCAGATTCCAAGAAGAAGAATAAGGAAAAGCAATGCACTTACTGCAATAAAATGAATCATGAAGAATCCACATGCATGAAGAAATAGATCAATCTTATGGCACATACACTTCAATGGAACAACCTTGGTAACTTCATTCTAGAGGGAGTCAAGAAGCAGAAGGAAGAAGATCATGCTGCTAAGAAAGGTAATCATCATGTCCTGGTTGCAATTAATTCCTCATTTGATTCATGGATTATAGATTCTGGTCCATCCCATCATATGACAGTGAAAGAGGAATTTTTTTCTTCTTTGATTCCATGTTGAAGAGCCTCTATTCTCATGGGGGATGATAATCTAGTAGAAGTAGAAGGAGAAGGGAGAGTGGAACTCCACAACGACAGTTTTGAGAATATTTTACATGTTCCAAATATTTCTATGAATTTGCTCTCAGTTTATCAGATCACTTAGAAAGGTAAAAAGGTTGAATTTACATCTAATTCAGTTTCAGTAATTGACATGCATGACAATTCCATCATTTCAATTGGTGAGGTGGATCACAAGTTAAGGTTGTATAAATTCACTAAGTTTTCTGATGATTACTCCTCTTTTCTACTTACACATAAGGAGATTACTTTGCATGCACCTCCAGTGAAACATGCATATACCCTTGTTCTTCCATCATTTTCAAACATCAAAGATGATTCCATACACTCAGATTATGTACATGTAAATAAGCAGGTAATACATCCAGATAAGAAGCGAACATTGAAGCTTCAATAGATGCCCAATAAGGCACAATTCACACTTCAGGAAATAGGTATCCTTGCAGGGAATCCATTGGATTCAAGGAGGAATCAATATCATCATGAGGAGCCTTCTCATGTACTTTCAACTTCAGAACCTATGATTCCCATGCATTGATATATGGTTCAATATTCTAATCTGCAACTCTACAATGAGGATATGGACAATCCATTATGGAAAGGAACCATGCAAAAGGGGTATGACTCACTCCTAAAGAATCATACTTCACATCTCGTTCCACTTCCACTAGAAAGGAATATTTTTAGGTGCATACGGGTCCATAGGATCAAGAGGTACAAGGCTAGACAGGTTGCCAAAGGACTTCATCAAATCCATAAATATTTCTACATCTTCACTAATACTTTAAGTGAGTAGACGTTTCATACTTTGTGGGATCATCTTGCAGTGAAGAACAAAGTTGCTTAGCAACTACCATTTTCTTCTTTTGATACATTATCTTTTGAGGGGGGGGGTTGTTCCCACATGGTTTTCCCTCTTTCCTCACTTTTATTCAATGTTCATTAGTTTCATTTTACATGAGTACCTAATATGGCCTAGTAGTCAGGACTCATTTTTTACTCCATAGTGATGTTCAGAGGGGGTGTTGGAGAAATTTCTATTTTCAGCACACTAGTTCAGTGGGAGTAACACTAGTTCGGTGGGAGTTAACTGACTAGTTCTATTTTAGACTTTATAATTTTATACCATCACTATTATGCATGAATTCTTAATTTTACGATGTCATTTCCTATATGAGTGAAGATCACTCACTCATTGATTAGATCATAATATACATTGATTCTAATTCTTCATATTGTATCTCTCTTCCTTTTCTTGATAAGCTTTGTTTGTGTATTCTTTAGCTAGGTATCCTGTGCAGGTTTCCATGAAACATTGACAGAGATATTATAAGAACCTCTCTTTATATATCTCACATGATCACTTCTTTCATAAGCTCTACAATATATTTCTTTATGATGAAAATTATTGCAAGAAAAACAATATCCAAGAAAGAGATTTTGGTACCACATTGTGCAAGGTCTTTTTGGTGAAATGACTCTTCTAATCTCATTCTTGTGAGAATAATTAGATTTATGTTGGTCATTATTTCCTTTCTTTCCACTGATTTCATTGTTGATGGAGTCTTTGAGAATATTTACATAGATTTTAGGGTTTTCTTCATTTTCCTTTTATGATGGCTTTCTAACCTTAGTGCTTGCATCTCCCTTGTGGGTATTTTGTTTTTTGTCCTAGCCAAGACCTGTCTTGATGAATGGATACATCTGGAAACTAAGAATATTATATAATATTTGAGTACTCATTTCAAAATTCAAGCTTCTATTCACCTGATCAATTTCTTTCTCTAGTTCCTTTCTTAAGGAAACTATTTCATCTTCTGGCTTCTCACAATTTTCTTCCTTTTTCTTTCAGTTTTCTTCTCACCACTTCTTTCATCCTTTTTGCCTATTCTAGTTGAGTCTTTAGGATGATAATTGTATTCTTCTTTTCTTCAATGTCATGATCCTTATTTTCACGTTTCTACAATTTCTCCTTCTACTCTATATTCGTTTCCCTGAGTCTGTCTATTTCTTATAAGGCACTAATGAGTTCTTATTCAAGATTCATTTCCTTTGAATATGGATTTTCTTTATGATTATATTCATTTTCTTCATCAACGGGTTTTGTTTCCATGGTTATGGAGAGAGATTCTTCTTCATAATCACTATCTTCCCTTTTTTTTTTTCTAGGTCGTCCTTTTAGCTTTCTCACAAATTGTGCTTCTTTTGTCTCTGATTCATAGATGGAAGAATCACTGGATCTCTCTTCATAAAAATTTTGTATCTTTTCCCAAATTTTTTTAGCTGATGTACATTGCAATACCTTGATAGTCTCATAATATGATAGGCCACTCAAGATGACATCTGTTTCTTTTGCATTGTGTTCACTTGACTCCATCCTAGGTTCATCTATATAAGTTGTTATGACTTATTCCTAGATACCAAACCCAAGGGCCATAAAATATGTCTTCATTCTTATACTCCTTGATGCATAGTTTGTTCCACCTAACAAAGGCGCCCTGCTTGTAGGGATACCTTCCTTAAAATCCATATGTCCTCGAGATCTTCCTTCGAGTGGTTAAATTGTCTTTTAAGGAACTTGATCTGATATGACTTGTTTAAATTATGCTTATAATAAGAGGGGGGGGGGAGTGAATTAGTATAATACACTTTTTAATTTGATTGAACAATCATCAATCATTCATTAACTTTAAAACAATAAATGCATGTAAACTCAAATCATGGTACACAGAGTTTAACTTGGAAACCCTTATGGGATAAAACCACAAAAATATATATTTATAAATTTGTATAGGCACCAAAATATTTTTACAAATCTTGTAGGCACCAACTTACTGGAGACACCAATCTTCTCAACTGAGCACCAACTCAGCAAGATATTGTGTAGGCACAAACCTACTGGAGACACCAATATTCTCAATTGAGCACCAACCTAGTAAGACCTATATAGGCACCAAACTAAGATATTCATACACATATTAATTCTTAATTCACCTGCACTCTTCATACTTCAAGAATTTTTTTAACACCCCCCAGCTTAATCGAGGAACATTACTTGTGGAAAATACACATAAATTCAAAACAATTCTGCTAAATAAATTCCTATAACTTACCAGCTACAAATTATACATAGATTTAACCATTATAGATACGAATTATTTAAATATTAGCTACATAATTATAACTAATATGAATGTTTCCTCCTCACTAAGACAAACCACATGCACAACAGGCTTTGTACTATGTGCGACGATTCAAGCATCATGCTAGAATCTCGTTACCATTATTATTAAAATCAATTAACAGATACATTTAAACACTAAATTGTGAACAACATGACAATCAAGCTCATGCAATTGTCTATATTGGTTAAAAACGTAAATGCATATAATAATTTCACCACAACAACATATAATTCATTATCATGCACATAGTAGAATGCACAACAATTAAAATCATAAATTAACTCAAGAAAATAGATAAACACTTATCTTTTTAAAATAGTTGTGCAACTGATTTCTTGGGAAAGACGTTCCACCTAACCATAGACTTGTTGTTCCAAATATCAACAAAAATTCACCCTCGAGCTGGGGCTAGGAATGCATAAGAAAAGGGTGTCACTCTTTGTCCCCTCACAACTCAAATATCCCACAACCCACTAGTATTCTCCTGCAACTATCATAAATTTACTCCATCTCTCTATCTCTTGACCTTCCCAACCTAAGGAATGTACCCATTCATTACTCTCATTACATCGAGCATCCCATTCATTTATCAGGGCCTCTCTGACACATGTAACTAAGAATCTCTCTACTGGGAACTTAAGGGAAATCACTGGCAGGAAAACTACCAACAACAACAACAAACACTTGTTGTTATAATGCAACTCACACAAGAGTTCACTCTTCATTCCTGAAAACCTATATCTTCAATATTTAGCTCCAAAGCACTCCAAAATTCTCTATCAAGATCCATAATTTTCCTAGCCTTCTTTGTCTATCTCTGATGCTCTCTTTTCCGCTTCCTACTTGTTTTTCATGTAAAATTGAATGTGTAAAAACTGCATGTAACTTACCATACAAATTCCCTTCATTTTCCAAATATAGTTGACTGCTCAGTCTACCCAATGTTCACTTTACTCCACCTCACCCCCTGTCAATGCTCTCCAATAACTATGGGATGTGACTCTCACATCCACCCTCTTACATGAGCTTAATGATTGAGCTCTCATACAGTCAAACAAATAATAGAAGTTACCCAAATGATAAAAAAAAAAATAGGAAAATGGGTTGAATTAATACACATAATTAATTTCCCCCTTGGACCCTTCTTAGACACTCTCTTCTCATGTGGAAAAATCAATCCCCATATCTTTCCATATCCCCCTAGAGTTGGTATCACATTTTATTTATTTAAAAATAGAAAATACATTCGCATATTACATCACTTGGCCATAACCACATTCAGATATACATTTTTTTTTATGTATTGGGGAAATCGAAAAATCGAAGTTCTCGTACTCACGTGACACGTGGTTGATACCCATCCTCTACCACTATAAACCCAGGTGCACCACACATCCCGCAAGCATGGATCACAAGTAAAGCGGGGTGAGAATCAAACTTGAGACCAGATTTACAAATATCCTTCCATTTACATGACACATGGCAATCAGTCTACACCCCTACATGCCTTTAAAATTTGAAGGACACGGGGGTGGGCTTTGATCCACTTATGTGTGCATGGGTCATGATACCATTTAATATAGTATCTCTGGGTGCAACCACACATTCGACCACTACCTCAAGGTGCCCCCATGGCTCCAGGTAAAGCCCTCATGAGAATTGAACCTTGCCCAACAGTGAAAAACTCCTTGCTTTCAACCATTGGATCCAAACCCTTTGGGAAAAAGGTATGTGGGCTTGGCCCAGTTAATCTTTGTTCCATGACTAGACCACGCCCTTTCCTGGGTTTGAGCACAAGACCTGAAGTTCATTGCAAGAACGACTTTACCATCTAGCCGCCTCCACCGACCTTACATTCACATATACATTATGCATTAATTAAACTGGGATTTATAATGGGGATGTTACACATTTCATATCATCATCATGCACTTAAATTTCATGCTCCAACACCTCTCTTTGCTTCATACCCTAGACATACATTCAAACCTTAGTCAAATTTATTCTTTATTCCCTACTGAACCTTGTAGCATCATTTCTAGAATATAATCCCAGACTGCAACATCACAACATCAAAACAATTCTATTTGCAACATCATAGACCTTATTCCTTCATAGTGCACCCTTTAAATTCCAAGAAAACTCCTCTTGTGCACCTTTACACCCAAAGAATACTCTCGAGCTTCTTTTGGGCACCTTAGATATACTTTGTGCACCTTAGAATTGATATTTTTTCTTGGATTCTCTTTAAATGTGCACATCTCTCCTATATTTATAGTGTTTCTATGTTCACTTTTAGGGTCGATTTGTAAAGACTTGTTGGGACGACCTGAAATTTCTGGCTGGGTTGTTTGACATAAAAAATTGTATCTCTTCATTCCTAAGGAATTAGTTGGATTTCCATATACCATTGGAAAGGTCTCGAAATAATATTTCCAACCATATAACATATGATCCTATTTGAGATAGGTATTTAGAGTAACAATGCCTTCAAATATAGGGTATCCAAACTGAGGATCAAAAATCCAAAAACAATATTTCTAACAATATCCATCTTGCAATCTTTATCTTAGACATATGTAGTCTCTGATGTCTTTGAAATCAATGAAAACAATATTTCCAACATTGTTCCCTCTGACTCCCCCACTACTTAGCATTCCATATACACCTTATGTAAAAGGAAATATACCCTCAATGAATATTGCAGGTAAAGGTTCCACTCCTAAATGAAAAAAAATGCAATATCAACATAGGCACTTCATACTCTATTAAGTTATCCCCCTCCATAAAAGCACCAAAACACATCACTAGAGCCAAAACATATTCCATGAGAGCGGTTGGAGACTTCCACTGTAGATTACTTGTGGAAACCAAAGATGAGGTAATTTGCTATATCAACAAATTTTATAATTTTCCTTTCTAGATTATTTCAATCGGTATAATTAGATTCAAAACATCCCAAAGGACCAAGATAAGACAAAATTTCCTTGTACTTGGGGGAAATTTTCCTATAGGGTGCTCCCATTTGTCCTATGCAATGCTCCTACAACCTTTCAAAGAGTTGTCTTAAGTATCTTTTCATATTTTTTGTATGACAATGTTGAGATATATATGGATGGATTCAATGCCTATGGGAATACATTTAATAAATCCTTAACTAATTTGGAGAATGTCTTGAAAACATGCCAAGCAATGAATCTATCCTTAAGAAATGATAAGTGCCTCATGCTGAAGAGTGAAGGCATAATCGTAAGACACTACATATCTCCTAATGGAATCGAGGTTGATCCATCCAAAGTGACTATAATTTAGAGCCTATGAACACCACAAAAATAGAAGGATGCTAGAATTTTCTTAGGACATGTAGGATACTGCAAAATATTTATAAAATATTTCAACAAATTGGTAGCACCCTTGTTTACTCTATTGTACAAGAATGCATAATCTTGTTGGTCAACAGATTATAAAAGAGTATTTGATAATGTAGAGGAAAATTGTTGAAAACCCCCATGTTACAAGGATCTAGGTGGGATATCACTCTCCACATTCACACTAACATTTGATATTTGTTACAAAGAACATTTTCTATGTATTACATAAGTAAAAACTTCCTAAGAGAAAAGCTTAACTATGCACTCAATGAAAAAGAGTTTGTTTTTGTCATTTTTTCCATCAGTAAATTTAGGCATTACATTCCTATCTATCTAATATTTGTACATATTGACCATTCAACCATAAAATACTTGATTAATAAAATTGATATTGATGGGAGAATCATTATATGGTTTTTGTTATTGTGGTAATTTGACTTTACAATTCTAGAGAAACTTGGTAAACAAAATGTCCTTGCAAATTTTCTTTCAAGACTAACACATAATGAAAATGAAGAGATTGTTTATGACTCTTTCCCAAATGAGCATATCTTTGGAATATAATTACAAACCCCATGGTTTCTTGATATAGAAAATAACCTCACTACACGAAGTTTTCCTCAATTCTTTGCTAATAGAGAGCATTGCAAGATCACCATGAAGAGTTTAACATACACATGGATCAATGGATACCTATTGAAACTTGAGCTAGACTAAATAATCATGAATCACATAAGATAATATGAGGTCCATGAAATATTATATCCTTTTTTGTGGAGGCCACTATGTTGCAAAAAGGAAAACCTACATTATTCTCCAAACATGATACTATTGGCCAACATAGTTACAGGGACACAAAATCATTTGTATCACATTGTTATGAGCATCAAAGAATGGGGAATCCCACAAAGAAATATGAAATGCAACTTAAGTCATAAATATCAATGGATCCTTTTAAAAAATGAGGCTTAGATTTGCGGGACCCATGGAGACACCATCCAATAAAAAAGAACATATACTAGTTTGAGTAGACTACTTGATCAAATGGGCATAATCAAAGTCAATGAAAAATTCCAAAGATGATAGATAGAAGAGTTCCTCTATTATAACATATTTTCAAGATTTGGAGTGCCAAGGGAGATTGTGTTATGTAACAAATGCTTAATATATCAAAATAAACCAGAAGTAAACACCATATACACCAATGTGAGTGTGGAGCACAAATCCAATATAGATAAGAAAGATGAGTTAAACAATGACTCCTTAAAGAATAATAGAACCTCCTACAAATACCCAAATACATTCATACATCACAATTACCATGTCCTCAATAATGAATACATGATTTCTATATATACCTTATCACACACTACACATGAGGCCCCTTTAGTATTAGGCCGACCCTATTACATATATAATTACACATTACATGTATATTTATCCCCATATATACACCCCTTGGGGTCATATCATACACATTTAACCCCATATATTCCCCCCTTGGGTCATACCATAGTACCATCCTTCAAAAATATTTGTCCTCAAACCTTTGCAATTAAAGGCTTCACCTATGATGAAACCAAGTAATACGATATTATTATCTTCCTTCTTTCTTCATTCGATTGATGATGATCCATCCATCCAAAATTAATTCTTTTTGGTCTTAATTCTTGGTGTCTAGTTGTTGCATAATTTTCTTTCCTTTGATTCCATGTATTGTTGTTGTAACATCTCCAATTTGTAGAAGTTGTGGGTCTATGATAATATCTTGTTGAAGAGTGGTTTTGTCATTCCTTGTTCTATGGATATTGACAAGTATTCCATATTCTTCCTTGATAATGATGATATCGACCTTCTTGTCTTCCTTGAAATAGTTCCTGGTAATGAGGATGTCGATATGGTTTCACATTTGACATTTTTCCTTCACTCTGCACATGCTTTTAATCTATATTCTTTTAAGAGACAATGACATCCTATATTCTCTTTTCTTTGTCTTTGATTACTCTATCCTTGAAGATAATACCATCATATTTTGCATGTACATCCTTTAGATGAAGTTCACCTTCTTCAAGTATCTTATTGTGACCTTCTTTAATCTTGTCTTCTTTATCCTTTTGAAGCTACAATGTGATCCCATCTATCAAATTATGACGCCCTTCTTCAATTATGGATTTTATTTCTAATTTTACCTCATCAATATTTAGGGATTCCTCAACCTTATTGTAAATATCCTCTTCAAGTATTTTGGTATTCTTTTCATCCAAGATCCTCATTTTTTCAATATTTTGACCATGCTTATTTTCTTCTTTCAATCTCTTGACCTCATCTGATAGTTTTTTTTTATTATGGTTTTTTAATATACCTATTTCTTCATCTTTGTTTTTCAATTCTTCCTTTGACTCATCCTTTTCATGCATCCCTTTTCTACTCTTTCCCTGTTTTAATTTTTAAACCTCCTTAATGAGTGTTTCATTGAGGTCTTGTATCTTAGATAGATCATCACCATTCTTCTTGATCTCTTCTTTTGATTCTTTTAACTCATCTTGAATTCTATACATTGCCTTGATTTTTGTATCCCTGATCCATTTATTTGAGAAGAGTTTTTCAAATTCTTCCCATGTGCAGTTCCATCTAGTATCCTCATCAATACTCATCCACCACTTCCAAGCTTTACCAAAAAAATAAGTTATTTCCAAACAAGGATTGAACTCAGTTTTATTTATCAATCTCAACCATTCCATGGGATTTATTTAATATTTATCTTCATCTCCACTAAAGTTAGTTATTGTCATTGATTCTTAATTGAGGTCTAACCCAAACCTTCAACTTACAACTTCAATATGTTAGGTATAATGATCTCAAATATTTATAATCATTTTTCCAATATACTCTTATATGTTTTCTCTTTCCAATGGCTTATGAATAAGCTCAATCAAACATTCCAATTAAAAGTTATGATAGTTTTAAGTGAACATACCTTTGAAATATTGATTTGAAGTTTGTCCTTCTGACTGAACTTCCTTATGATGTATTTATGAAATTTAAGCCCATATGAGTCTGAAATTTAGGCATTTAGTACTTTGATATCTCTTCTCTACAAGGTCACAGGTCTAACTAAAATTTCATGTTCCAAGTGAAAGTTAGGATAACTTTCCCAAACCTTGCTGATTTTTAGCCTTTTCTAGAGAGTGAACTTGCATAGATTTCCATATATCCAATATTTAATATGTTATTCTAAAATTTGTACAAGAAATACTATGTATTGTATTATTTCAAATGAAAATTGTTGCATTAAATTTGGATCCTCACAACATAACACATGACTATTTTACCCAGAACACCTGTTTGAGACTAGTTATAGGACTAGTCAAATAACCCTAGCTTCCACGGACTATATTGATAAATAAAAATGATACCAAGTATGACATTTTTACCAAGTAAAATTCACTATGTTTTCTCAGTATTCTAGTTTCATAGACTGGAACAACACTAACAAAAAGTTATAGCAAAATTCCCAAAATGACTCGTTTGAAACTAATTTCAGGGCCAGTAAAACTCCTTGACTTCCACAAGATGTACCTCCAAAAGAAAAATGACCTAGAACCTAAAATTTTTACCACATTTACTTTTTTGTGTATTCTCATTATTTTGAAAATTTCACAATCTAAAAATTTCCATAAAAAGTGTTATAGTGAAAGTCCCAAGATGACTCGTTTACAACAGAATTCAAGATGCATCAACAACCTTATCTTCCATAGGATATATCTTCAAAATTATAACGACCCAAAACCTAAAAGTTTTACTAGAGGTACCTCGCTATGTCTTCTCAGTATTCTGAAAATTCCACAATCTGAAACTTTGTAGAAAAAATGTTATATCAAACTTCCCAAGATGACTTTCTTGAAGCAACAAAACCCTAGGATTGATGCTTTAATAGAAAATGATTAAGATATCAAAATAAACTAGAAGTAAGCACCATGTACACCAATGTGAGCATGGAGAACAACTCCAATATAGATAAGAGAGAGGATTTACACAATAACTCCTTAAAGAATAGGAGAACCTCCTCTAAATACCCAAATACATTCATACATCACAATTCTCATGTCCTCAATAATGAATACATGATCTATATATATACCTATTCACACACTACACATGAGGCCCCTTTAGTATTAGGTTGACCCTATTACATATACAATTACAAAATACATGTACATTTAACCTCATATATGGCCCCCCTTGGGGTCATATCATATACTTTAACCCCATATATGCCCCCCTTAGGTCATAAGAATAGGAGAACCTCCTCCAAATACTCAAGTACATTCACACATCATAATTCCCATGTCCTCAATAATGAATACATGATCTCTATATATACCTATTCCCACATTACACATGAGGCCCATTTAGTATTAGGCCAACCCTATTACATATATCATTACACATTACATGTACATTTAGCCCTATATATGCCCCTCCTTGGGGTCTTATCATATACATTTAACCCCATATATGCCCCCCTTGGCTCATAATGTTTTGTCACAAATGAAGGACCTCAATTCACTTCAAATATCATTGAGAGTCTCATGATATTGTACAATATACGAAACAAGAAATAAACTACTTACCATCCTCAAGAAAATTTCCAAGTAGAGGTGACAAATAGAGAGCTAGATAACATTTTAATAAAGACAATCAAACAACATAGAAGAGAATGAGAAAATAGGTTTATAGAAGTTGTATGATCTAGATTTAGGAGAAGAACAAATTGATTACAGACTCAATACCATAAGAACAAAGATATGAATAATAACACAAATATTCAGTGAAGAATATCTTCTATTAAATAATGAAATAGGTTGAAACTGTAAAATTGCAGAACTAAAACTTGCTCAAATGGTGGTAGCTATCTCTGAGAAGAGATGTGGCTGCTACGTGCATCCGTCTGAGTAGAATAGATTACAATGAGGCTACATAGGCCCTTTTAATATTACTCATGAATGCCAAAACCCTAGATATCCAAAAACCTAACCCTAGAAGGTGAAATGCCAAAATTCATGTGGGCCCTATAGGTAAGTTGGTGTAATTTGGTACCTCAACTTCCTAGGGTCATAAATTTTGCATATGACCTCCGTTTTAGGCATGTAATAGCCCGTTGGAAAGGTATTTCAGAGAGATAAACATTACTCCATTATACGCTAACTATGTCTACAATTTGACTGTGGAAAGTAAAAAACAACAATGTTTAGGGCCTCAAAACAACCCTGAAAGTACAACAAGATGTGCTAACATGAAAATATACAAAATAGGCCAGTTGGATTAGGAGAGAGGTCACCCGTATCCTCCTAGAGAATGTGTGAGGCTTCAAACAGCCCCAGAAGTGTATAACTCACAATTATAAAGAAATACAGAAATATGTGTTGAACAAACATGGACACAAGGAGCCAGTTGGAATAGTTGGGTGGCCACCAATATCCATCTGGATCAATCCTCCCCGCTTAGGAATCAATGTTCTCCACTGTGTTGAGTTCCCGCATCAAGTGAGGAAACTTCTGCTAGATTTGGCCCCGGGTGAGCCACTTGCCTTGGTGTAGGATTTTCCATGCCTTGAAAACCCGATAAAGATGGATTTGTTGTTGGTGAGTGCCCTTGACTTGTGTGTCCACTATCTGATCGGTGGATGCTTGTTCCATGAAATCAAGGTTTAGCTCTGTTGGTGTCATTTTTTTGGTGATTTCAGAGGTGTCTAATAATGGTGGAAAATATGGTGGAAGGAGGTCCACATTTAATATTGGATGCAGGCCAAGGAAGGGTTAAGTGTTGAGCACAAAAGCATTGCTACCCACAACCTTGGTGATAGTGTAAGGCCCATAATGAAGTGGCTGAAGCTTCTGATGGGGCCCGGTGAGATGCTTCTTCTGCAAATGTAACCAGAATGTTTCTCCAAACTGAAACTAGTGTGGTACCCTGTGTTTATCATGGCATTGCTTGTACTTAGCATTGGATTTCTGCAAAATCTCCTAGACCTGTTAACAGATGTGTTGAATCCTCTCAATGAATCTAGTGAATTTTTCGACCAAAGACCGATCGGGGGAATATTTTGTCTATGCAGTGGCAAGAGAAAGTGCAACATCAATGGGTCCCAAGGGTTGGAATCCCATACCCACCTGAAATGGGCTATGGCTAGTGGAACTATGGAGAGCCATGTTGTAACTGTGTTGGACATATGCGATACTCTCGTCCCATGTACGGGGATGCTTCGAATTGTACATGCGCAGAATGTGCACAATCATATAATTGACGAAATCGATTTGGCCATCGGTTTGGGGGTGGAAAGAAGTGGATTTTGTGAGATTGGTGTCCAATAGAGACCAAAGACTCGACCAAAAGGTGTTGAGGAACCTGTTGTCTCAGTTGGAGATGATGTTCTATTGTATCCCAAAGAGAACACAAACTCATTTGAAGAAGATCTTGGAAGTATTGACCGTTATGGTAGTCTTCTTACAGGCTGTGAGTATGGCCATATTTGAAAACCGATCAACGACCACAAACACACAGCCATTTATGGTCTTGGTGGATGGAAAAACAGACATGTAATCCATGGATATGGACTGCCATGACTTCTCAGAAATAGGAAGAGGTGTGTATAAGACTTGCTTATTTATGGTCGGCTTGGCAATGGCACAGGCAGTGCAATATCTGATATACTAGCTGACGTCCAGTCAAAGTTTTGGCCAATAAATTTTTTTCTAAAGGGCGACCACAGTTTTCTTTATGCTAAAATGTCCTGCCACCCGACTGTAGTGTTCTTCCCAAGTCATATTTGCACGCTCACTTGTAGGAACACAAATATGGCCTAGGTGGAATAAGAGTCTGTCTTGAATGTAAAAATTAGTGACAGTGGCGCTTGTACCCAGGAATTGATATGTGGTGGTGAAGTCTGGATCTTGTTGGTAAAGTTGGGGCCACTCTGATGTTTCATGTCCATAGGAATGGAGCATAGTGGTAAGTGCAGCCATAGGAGGTTGACTAAGGCAGTCAATGACACGATTGTAGATACATGTCTTATACTTTATGTTGAGATAGAACTGTTGTAGGTAGGTGGACCACTTATGATGGTGGTCATTTTGCAATTTCCCCTGTGTCTGTATGAACTATAGAGGCTTTTGATTAGTGTGTATGATCGTCTATTTCCCCATAATGTAATTTTTCCATTGATGACAGGCTTGTACAATGGAATACATTTCCTTGTCATAGGTGGGGTATTTACAGACAGTGTCAGAGAGTGTCTCACTATGGTATGCCATCGAATTCTCATGCTCAGTGAGAACTGCGCCCACAACATAGTTAGATGCATCAGTCTCAATCTCTAATGGTTGTTGAAGATAGAGAAAGGAGAGTGTTGGAGATGAGCACAAATGATGTTTCAGATCTTGGAATGCTCATTTTTTCTCCTTCCCCCACACGAACTTGTCCCTATCACCACCCTTGGTCACTTGGTTGAGGGCCCAAGCAATATGGGAGAATCCCAACATGAACCGTCGGTAAAATTTGGCGAGTCCTAAGAAGCTACAGAGCCCGGTCAGTGTGGTCGGGGCTATCCAGTCATGGATGACTTGGATATTAGCTGGATTAACATGTACCCCATGCTCATCAACAATGTAGACAAGGTATTTGACCTTGTTCATGCCAAAAAATCATTTTTCCAGGTTGGCATAAAGCTTGTGCTACCATAGAGTGCTCAAAACCTACTGAATATGCCGCATGTGCTCCTCCCACGTTCTGCTAAAGATGAGGATTTCATCCAAATATACTACCAAAAGGGAGTTGGTGAAGGGTCTCAATATGTCATCCATCAACCTCATGAAAGTGGTTGGTGAATTTTTTAAGCCAAAGGGCATGGCTAGCCATTCATAGAGACCTTCCTTAGACTTGAAGGTTGTCTTCCAGACATATGTTGGTTCGATGGGAACCTGGTGGTATCCAAACTTCAGGTCAATATTGCTAAAGAAATTTTCTCCCTTGAGTTGGTCAATAGGGTCATCGATCCTGGGAATGGTATAGTGATTCCTAACTATGATTTTGTTTAAGGCTCTGTAATCAATGCAGAGTCACCAAGTCTCATCCTTCTTCTACACCAGTACAATCGAGCTTCCATAAGGGGAGGAGCTGGGTCTGATACGCCCCTTTTGGAGAAGCTCTTGGATCTGACACCTGATTTCATCATTCTCAATCAACAAGCATCGATAGACTAGTCCATTAGGTAGAGGTGCACTAGGGGTCAGATCAATTTGATGCTTGACTTGGAAGTGTGTCGGTACCCCTATAGGTGAGACAAAGATGTCTCTGTATTATTCCACGATCCTGTCCACTTGCTTCTGTTGCAAAGAGAGGTGTTGTGTAGAGGCCATGTATGTGGCGGAAACCTTCTACTTACTGTGAACATGGATCACAAAGAAGACTAACTTCTTGGTCTGTGAAATGACCTTACTACATTGCTTAACAAAGATTAAAGAAATAGCAGTAGACGGTGCCACCTTAGGGATCCTGTACAATTGTCTACCAAAAGTGATAATAACATTGTGGGGTCTAGACTCATACACAACATGACTCTTCCATAAATATGATTTTCCTAAAAGAACATCACAAACTTCAAGGGGATAAATATCACACAGTACCTCATCTTTGAAGGGTTTGATGTTGTAGGATAGATGACATTGTTAGCTAACACAAAGATCTCTTCCTTGACGAAACCATTCGATGGTGTAGGGTTGCAGGTGTGATGTCATTGGAAGGTTTAGCCGCTTGATGACCTCTACTAAAATCAAGTTCTTATGACTACTGTTGTCGAAAATGAAGTGAATCATATCCCCCTTGACCCACATCTATGAGTGAAAGAAGCATTCCCCTTCCTTTGGTTCTTCTGGTTCTCTTGGTCGGACTTTGGTGGTAGCAACCATGGAACTGGGTTCAACATCGATAATCTACTTCCCTCCTTCAGGATTTGTCTTAGAATCAGAATCAACCTCTAACTTGGAATCCTTCAGCTCGACCACGAGGGACTGCTTGGAGAGACATTCATCGGTGTTGTGCCAAGGAATTTTATGGTACTCACACCATTTTCTTGTGTCCTTCTTCGGCTTCTCATTACCCTTCTTGTGTTGCGGCCAGGAAGGATTGTCCTGAGGGTGGCCATCATGAATTGTTCCTCTGTTGTGTGGGTTGGGGTTTACTTTCCTTGTTTCAGCTATGAGGGGTTTGCAGATCCAAACTCTCGTCATTTCTGCTTAAATTTTTGCTCGATCTTGACAACGTATCTATAAGATTTTCCCAATGAGGCGATGTACAGGAAATCCATTTCTGTTTGAATGTATCTATGCAAACAACTGTAGTATTTGAGCACCAGATGACGCTCAGAATATTTGATACCCAATTTGGTGTGGAGGGTATGGAAAATATTGGTGAAGTCTTGTTCTATCTGGTCCCTTTCTCGATGTAGGGTGGTCCATCTGGTGTATTGATCCTCATAGCTTCCAACAAGTTAGTAATTTTATTTAATGGCGTCCCAGAAGGAATCCCATGTAGGGGCCACAACAAAAATTGTATATTCCTCCACAACCCTTTTCTCAGAGTAGGTATCCCACCAGTCTTTAACATGGGGAACGACCTTGAGAAGTGCAAAAGTGATCTTTTCCCGATCGAAAAAATTGTAGACCGAAAAAAATCTTTTGAGCATATTTAACCATTTATCTACAAAATCCACATATATTAGTCCTTCAAATAATGGAATATAAAAATTTACCTGTACCTTGAAGGGAGTTGCATGGCCGCCTGATGAAAATTCTTCTCCCGTGGGCAACCGTCGAAGGATCTGCGTGAAGGTGTCCATCATTTCGTTCCTTTTTCGTGTGAGGGCTTCCTCAAGAAACATTTTAATAGGATCTTCGGGTCCATCATCTTCATTTTTGTCTCCCATGGTCTTTTTTCGGTCTCGGTGTGACCGATCTGGTAATGGCTCTATTGGTTCGAGTCCCAACTTCTTGTATCCAGACCTTGTTGGGGACATGCATGAATAAAAATAAATGAAGAGAAGAGCTCTCTGATACCACTGATCCGAATTTAGGAGCATAACAAATTGATTACAAACTAAATACCATAAGCACAAAGATAAGAAGAATAAAACAAATATTTAGTGAACAATATCTTCTATTAAATAATGAAATATGATGAAAATGTAAAACTACATAATTGAAACTTGCTCGAATGGTGGTAGCTATATCTGAGAAGAGATGTGGCTACTACACACTTCCGTCTGAGAAGAATGGATTACAATGAGGCTCCATAGGCCCTTTTCATATTACTCATGAATTCCAAAACCCTAGATATCCAAAAACCTAACCCTAGAAGGTGAAACGCCAAAAGTGATGTGGACCCTATGGGTAAGTTGGTGTAATTTGGTACCTCAACTTCCTAGGGTCATAACTATTTCATACGACCTTCGTTTTAGGCGCGTGATATCTCGTTAGAAAGGTCTTTCAGAGAGATACACATTTCACTGTGAGATTTTGACTTTGTCTACAGTTTGGCTGTGGCGAGTAAAAAAAAATGTTTAGGGCCTGAAAACAACCTTGAAAGTACAACAAGATGTGATGACATGAAAACGTACAAAATAGGTTAGTTGGATTAGGTGATAGGCCACCCGTATCCACCTGGAGAATGTGTGAGGCTTCAGACAACCCCATAAGTGTATAACTCACAATTATAAAGTAGTACAGAAATATGTGCTGAACAAACATGGACATGAGGAGCTAGTTGGAATAGGTGGGTGGCCACCAATATCCATCTGGATCATTGTATGGGAATATAAAACTACATGGAAAACCACGATAGGGTTTACACCTGTTGATCATGTTGTCATTGATTTCAAAGGAACAATGTCTTGTCATAGTATATTGATGTAGTATGCATTGTCATTGTTGTAAATGAATTGATGTCAACTGAAGTCATTGATATATGATGCATAGATGGATTGATGCATTCATGTATTGATCGTTGGATCATGTGGTCACTCATAGAATCAATGACAAAGGGACAATACCATAGTGATGTATTTTCACGGGTTATTCTAGTTGGATTGATGTAAAGATGACTCATTATTGTCTTGTCATGGTTAATAGGAAGTTAAAATGGATGAACTCCAAAGTGGTCCCCTTATGGTGAAATCCCTCACGGGAATACACTTTGCGGTTGAGTTATTCTAGAAGTATGGTTAGAAAACCTGTGCTTAATTATGGAATAATGAGATGAAGATCAATAAATTTTCCAGTGAAACTATCCTAAATGGATAGTGCTTGTCATGCCATTTCCGGTGGTATGTTGAATGCCACATAACTCCTCATGGTTTGAGATTTATGGCCTTATGAAGTTGGAGGACCCTCATATGTTGGATAGAATCCCCCAAAAGGTAAAAGAAGTCAAAGTGCATACAAAGAAGAAATTATTTAAATAATAAAGTGAATGCAATAATTCTAAATGTGATTATGTTGAATGTTTCTCTACATGTGAAGAAGAAGATCTAGAAATAGTTTGTGAGGAATCAAATGATGATTATCCAATGGAAGAAGTAGAAGAAGAACTTTCAAAGATTAAAAATAAAGTTGATTGGGGTCTATATGAATACAACTATGACCATATTTATATAGACTATAGCTATCTTTCGGAGAACACTAAAAGGTTTCTTGAAAAGAATCAAAAGTATATTTTGAAACTAAAGAAAATGCTCAAAGAACAAGAAGAAAGTAGAATGCCTCAATTAGAAGAAAAAGAAGAAGATATCAAAAGACTAAAGAATTAAATAGAAGAGAATAAGAAGGTAGATGATGAGATTAGATAAATTCTTGAAGTTAATGTCCATCTCAAGACCTAAATTGAAGAATACAAAAGGGTAGAGGAACTATTACAAAATCAAGTAAATGAAAAGGAAGAGTCATGTCATAAGTTAGAAGCTGAAGTTGTTGATCTTAGAAAGAAAGTAGAGAGGTCAAAACAATTCTTGAATAACTCAACAATCTTGAATGAGATCTTGGATAGTCAAAGATTACCAAATGATAAATCGAGCCTTGGATACAAAAAAGAAGCTACACATGTTGAAGCAAGCACCTCAAAGAAGCATGAGGTAAGTCCCTCATTCTCAAAAGATGGAAATAATGTTGCAAGTCAACCATCTACAAAAGGGAGGGAAACTTTCAAAAGAACAAAGCAATGAAGACATCAAGAAGCCATCTTTACATCTCAAAGCAAATTCAAAAGAGAGACACCTTCAAGATGAACACCAAAGCAAAGGTATGAAAATATTTTTCATGGTCACTATTACTCATGTAATGAATATGGTCACAAATCTTTGGAATGAGATATTATGCAAGGAGAGACAATGAAAGGTTTCATAACACCCTAACGTGTTGGAGATGTAATAAAGTAGGACACATTGCTTCTCATTGTCACACCATGAGATGATACAACTGTAGTGGATTTGGCCACAAATCCCAGGATTGTTGGAACACAAGAAGACAATCCATGATGAGGACTTCATATAGAATGACAAGAAGAACACATAGACTAGAAGAGAAGACAATTATGGAAATATGGAAGCTCAGAGATCAAGTTCTAAGAAGATGGGACACCTTCAAAAGTGGGTGAAGAAGACTAAACATTTAGAACAGATTGACATCCCTAAGGAAATATCAAGCTTGAATTCTTCTAAAGAGTACATTGGTTACATTGGTAACAGTCGTGTACATACGTGAGCTGACCTATAAATAGGTTTTATACATACGTGAGTTGTTTTTATATCAGGTCGCATAAAATTGGTAAAATCCTTGGGAAAAAGGCGATGCATATGATTTGCAACATGGTATAACTCTGTGTTGTAGGGTCTGACATGGTTTTTTGCAGGGTCTGACATGGTTTGTTGCAGGTTTTCGTGATTACATGTTGGCATACATAATTGTTGTATGTATGGTGGTGACATATCGTTGAGTATTGAAATACTATCTTGGATGCATGGTACTAACCCTAGTGTGTGGATTGAAACATTTTTCTGTTGAGGTACAATGTTGGTTGTGACAGTGAAGTTATGGAACATTGGTTATGAGATATATCATGGTGATGCTAGCTAGAGATGTCATTGATCTATTGAGACACACTTCTAGTACATGTATCTTTGGATGCTTAGTATTTGTTGTAGTGAATGGAGGTTGAAACAGATCTGCTAGGGTACATGGCTAATACATATTTGAGTTCTATTGATATATCTTGTGATGTATTGTTAGAGGCATATTTGTTGGATATATTGGTGCATGCATTTGACATGTTGTTGAGCTACATATTGGGACACGTAGTTGATGATTTGATGAGGTGGTTATATTGTACATCATGGATGAGTCATTGCTTGATATATAGTTGATGCATGTTTGGCACACTGATAGAGGCACCTACTAGCAGTATGATTGACATGGCACACATGTATGAGATCACATCTTGATTGTAGTTCATGTTAGAAAAACAGGACCGCAGAGCAATAAAATAAAACAAATGCGGAAACAAAACACAGAAGATACACAATACAAGAGAGACAAAGATTTACGTGGTTCACCAAGTGTGGGGTACGTCCACCAGAGAAATTGCTAGGTCCTTTCTTTATTATTATCCAGCAAAATGAACGGATACAACCTATAGCAAAACCCACTGTAAATTCCTCTTCTTTCTCTCACAGTCTCCTCTCTAAGAATACAATACTCACCAACCTACATAACCGAAATACATTTCCCTCATAAAAGAGGGTTGCCTTCTAAAGAAAAAAACCCTAACATAATCTCTATCGTTAGATCTGCAACCTTATAATGAACGGTTCAGATTTACAATGAAATTACAATATACTTTTACAAGGCAAGTTTTTCTTCGAGGGCTTCGCCCCTAAACCCCCATCGAGGGACGCTACCCTCGAACCCCCGATGGGGGCCCGCTTGCCCCCAGACCCCCCAACTGGGGGGGATAGCCCCCCTGGACCCTGCAGAGGAGGTACCCCCCCTTGCACTCCTCCACATGGAAGAGTGTACATACTTATGGAGTGTAAATACTTCATGGGGTATAAACATGGCTGAAAGTAAAAGACCTCTAAATCGGGAAGATAATCAGGCTCCACAACCAACAATATCCCACTTGGAGACTGATCTCAACAACTCCACCGCTGATGTATATGCTGGACTCTGAACCTTCTTGGACCTGGCAAATTTCTCATCTTCATATTCATTCTTGAAGACCAACTAAAACTGAGCAGGAACTCAGTTTCTCCCTGGTTGCTCCCTTTGTTAACATGTCTGTAGGATTCTGGCTAGTGTGTAACTTTTCTAGCTTCAATTGTCCATCTTCCAAGGTGGATCGTATGAAGTGGTACCTCAACTGTATATTCTTAGTCTTCAAATGGAAGGCTAAGTTATTTGCAAGGTGAATGGCACTTTGACTATCACAATACAACCTGTTGTTCTCCTGCTTCTTTCCCAATTCCTCCATAAACCTTTGTAACCAAATCATCTCTTTACTAGCCTCTGTAGCAGCAACATACTCTGCCTCTGTTGTTGAAAGTGAAACAACATTTTTCAGTTTCAAAATCCAACTTACTGTTGTTCCACCTATAGTAAAAACATACCATGTGGTGCTCCTCCTGCTGTCTTTATCACCTGCCATATCT
>ML796738.1:99552-118022 GCA_009831015.1 Picea engelmannii
CGTCTCGGAGCCATAGGGGACATCCTGTGATTCAGTAAAACTCAGATCTAGGGAGATCTGCTTGAGATCTGAGCCTGAAACTTCTCCCATGGGATTCTCATAGCCCGATCTATATTCTTGGAGAGTTTCAGAGCATTTGGAGGACTCCTTCATCAGGGCTGAACCTGCTAGGGTTTCAGTCATCTAGTGGGGTGCACCATTCAGTGGAGATTTCATATCTACAACAATTGAGAGGGATATTGGAGATTCGGGCATCTGGGTTGTTCTTACCATCACCTGATCTATATTCTTGGAGAGTTTCATATCATTTGGAGATCTCCTTCATCAGGGTCAAACCAGCTAGGGTTTCAGTCATCTAGTGGGGCACACCATTCATTGGATAATTCAGATCTACGGAGTTCGAGAGTGGATTTGGGAATTTGGACATCTGGGTTTTCCTTGCAGTTGCCCGATCCATCATTTGGCATATTTCTCGGGATGATTGGACACTTTTGGTAGCAGGGCAGAATTATTCAGGGCTTCAACATTCTAGCAGGACGTGGCACTTTCTAGCTTGGAGGTTGAGCATTAGTACGTCTCAGATCTGCTTGCTTTAGTCTTCATTGTATATCCAGCCTTGGGAGGCTCATTTTGTATTGTCGGGAGCATTTTGTAGCAGCTCATATCTATTGCTTGTACGACCATCTGAGGTTTATGCCAGATCGGCCATCTATTGTATTGATCTTACATTGTTCATAATAAAAAGGTCAGATCTTTGCTTTTGCTTCTACATATTGAATATATTGTGATCCCCATGTGTTGATGAATCTTGTATACACTTAAAAACTCAATAAATTAGTAGTAGTTACTGATTCCAAGAAAGAATTTGGCTTGGGATCATTACATAAACCCAAGTTTTTCTAGTTGCATCATCAATAAAAGTAACATAATAATGAGAGCCACCAAGAGATGATACCTGAGCTGGTCCCCATACATTTGTATGCACAAGCTCTAACCTTTCATTCTTCTTTTCTTTTCTGACTCTGAGAAATCTGACTGTCTTTTGTTTTCCATAAACACAATGCTCACAGAAGTCCAAATCAATTTGTTTAAGATCTGGCAACAAATTTCTTTTGTGAAGTATCTGCATACCCTTCTCACTCATGTGTCCCAGCCTATGATGCCACAGTGCTATATCCACTCCTGTAGAAGCTAAATATATAGAAGAGTCGGTATTACCAATACATAAATAAAATGTACCTACCTTGTCTCCTTTTGCTATCACCAATGATCCTTTGATGACCTTCCACGTCTTATCTGTAAATATGGATATACAACCTTCACTTGCCAGCTGCCCTATTGAAATTAGATTTTTCCTTAAATCTAGAATATGTCTTACCTCTTTCAGCAACCATTGGTTTCCATTGCGTTGCTTTATTTTTACCTTTCCTATTCCAACAATTTTTCATGGTGCATCATCACCCAAATGAACCTGTCCATAATCACCTTGAACATAATCTAGAAAATGTTTGCTATGGGGTGTGGCATGAAATGAAGCCCCTGAATCTACTACCCAAGACTCATAAATATTATCTATAGAAAGAATCAAAGAATCTTGTAACACATCACCTGTTACATTTGCTTCCTGATTTCTCTCCTGCTATCCATCTCTTTGTTTTTTTGGAGCTCTGTAGTCTTTCCAGATGTCCTTTCTTCCCACAATTCCAATGCTCTATCTTTCCAAGTCTGGATTTGGATCTTCCCTTCCTAGAATTCCCACGATTCCTTGAGCCCTTTCCTCTATCCTTTTGTCTTCCCCTGTTCTCCATGTTCAACGCATTACCTGATGTCTCACATGTGATTTTCCGTCGCATTTCCTTTCTAAGGATAACACCAACAACATCATCAAATTTTAAAGTATTTGAACTAGAGACAGAGTTACTTACAGCCATGACCAAGACATTCCATCTTTTTGTCAATGAGCACAAGATTAGAAGATCCCTAACGTCATCATCAAAGTCCACTTTTACAGAACTTAGTTGATTATTAATCGTATTAAATTCGTTTAAATGATCTGCAACAGACCCACCTTACAACATATTCATATTAAATAATCTCTTCATTAGAAATAACTTATTGGACGTCGAGGGTTTTTCATACAATTTGGCCAATGCCTCCATCAAACCCTTCGTTGTCTTTTCTTTCGAGATATTGAAAGCCACCGACGCTGCCATCTCAGTCGTATCGTTCCTAGAGCCTTTCTATAGAGAATCTCCCATTCTTCGTCCTTCATGGCCACCAGCTTCTTTGCTACTCCACTCAATGGTAGGAATAGATCCTTCTGATATAAATCATCTTCCATCTGCATCTTCCATAACTGGTAGTTTTGGCCGTTAAATTTCTCGACCCTAAATTTTCCATCTTCCGACATTGGTCCCACTCGAACCAGGAACCCTCTTTTCCTGTGAGTTACCTTACGCTCTGATACCAGTTGTTAGAAAAACAGGACCGCGGAGCAATAAAATAAAACAAATGCGGAAACAAAACATATAATATACACAATACAAGAGAGACACAGATTTACGTGGTTCACCCAGTGTGGGCTATGTCCACCAGAGAAATTGCCAGGTCCTTTCTTTATTATTATCCAACAAAATGAAGGGATACAACCTACAGCAAAACCCACCATAAATTCCTCTTCTTTCTCTCACAATCTCCTCTCTTAGAATACAATACTCACCAACCTACATAGCCGCAATACATTTCCCTCATAAAAGAGGGTTGCCTTCTAGGGAAAAAAACCCTAACATAATCTCTACCGTTAGATCTGCGACCTTATAATGAACAGTCCAGATTTACAATGAAATTACAATATACTTTTACAAGGCAATTTTTTCTTCGGTGGCTTCGCACCCGAACCCTCGCTGGGGGCTTGCTTTCCCCCAAACCCCCCAGCCAGGGGGATAGCCCCCCCAGACCCCACAGAGGGGGTGCCCCCCCTCTGCACTCCCCCGCATGGAAGAGTGTACATACTTCTGGGGTGTAAATACTTCATGTGGTATAAACATGGTTGAAAGTAAAAGACCTCTAAATCAGGAAGATAATCAAGCTCCACAACCAACAGTTCATATTGTTGAGGTTTGGTGCATGGTGGATGCACATGATTGGTAAAAGTAGTGATACATGTTTAGTGCAATGTTGATGCACTCATAGATGGTATATGTTTCTGGGTGATTGTTGGCCCTTGAACAAGTTTTGAGGATTCTTGGTCATGTTTGACCTAATTTTGTGACTTTGGCAGGCTGTCGATGGTAGAGCGCAAGACAAAGTAGATATATTGGGATGACGACCCCTTTTAGGGCCCTTTCTAGGATTTAGGATTATGTAACAGGTATGGGGATGTCGGCCCATGGTTTTACCCATGTTTAGGCTTATTTTGTATATATAAATAGATGTTAAGGCGATGTAGTGAACATGAATGGCTGAGTGCTAGAGTTGGATCTATATGATCAAGAGTTGTAAGTGATTTGGTGCATACTATGTGAGACTTGCAGAGCTAAGTGCAAGTCATTATAAGAGACTGTGGAAGTTTGTGTGCTTAGATATACTCAGGGAAGGAGGATCTAGAGAGTTGCGTAGATCTCTTGTCCTCTGCGGAGTAGGGTTTTTGAGGATCTATACATGTAACCTATTGAAGAATCTAATAAAGAAGATAAAGAGTTGGTGGATTTATCCCCAGGGTGGTGGTGAACCACGTACATGATCTGTTGCTTTGCTCTATGTGATGTATTGATGTCTTCATATGTTTACTTCCTTAGTGCTTTAACATAGATGAATGATCTGTCGATGCTTAGTGCTTAAGAATATGGATGAATGTTAGATATGACTTATATACATATGATTAGTTCTTGAATCTGTTAGATCTGATTTGTTCGGTCGTGCTAAGTGCTATTAGATGATAGATCTCGTTGAATATTGCATTGTGTTGTAATTAGAGTTTAACTACACTGTAAATAAGAACTGAATATTGATAAATATAACTGTTGAGTGCTCTATTAAATGATTAGAATCACAAATCTTTGTCCCAACTAAGGTTGCATACACTAGAGTCATGCAACCACCCCTGCCTCTACCTCAGGTGAGACTTCATTAGCTTCGCAGGTGTTGTCGAAAGGGTCGGTAGTTAGGGTTTTGTTGGTGTGTTGTTGTAGCATTGAACCCTGGGTCTGCCCCTATGCCAACAAATGGTTCTGTTGCTGGGACCTGAAACTGTGATTGCTCGGAACTAAGGAAAGAGAAGCTTTGTGCAAACACCTTACCTAAAATTGTGAGAGCTCTGTGTGTAGATCTGTCGCTCTAGTGTGCAGTATTCTACTTGATTTGTGAAGCTCTATGCTAAAGAAAGAAGTCTAATCTGAATAAAAGAGGTAAGATCTGAACACTTTGTGCTCTAATAAAGGTAAGAATAGTGAAAAGTTTTAAGATTTGGAAGCTTTGTGCTCTGCTGAAGATAAGATTGGTGGAAATTTTTGTTTCTAAAGTATGGATCTAGGTATGTTTGATAATATTTATCCTAGCTTGAAAAATAGGGCACTGATAGAAGAAAGAATATTTGATATGAGTAGATCTGATAAGAATAGTGAAAGATATGTTATAACAATGCATAGAAAGAATGTTTGGACTAACGAATGGATGCAGGACCCTAGAAATAATTTGTTGCAGGTTAGCTACCATGATCCTAGCGCGCAATACAAAAGAGTTTGGGGATCATTTAAAAGAAGGAGAGGATTAACCCTTTGTTACAGTTGTAGAAGACTGGGACATATGGCTAATGAATACCCTGGAAAGAGACCTAGTTGCCTCTGTTGCAAAGCTCTAGACCATGAAGTATTGGATTTCCCTAGAATGATTTCTAAGGTTGAAAGAATGAATATGAACCAAGAAAACCCTAAGGAAGATCCAGAAACTGAGATTATGATAGAACCCCAGAAAGAATCAGAAAAAGTATTACTACAGATGCAAGGAACCTTGAATGACCACCGACATGTCAGTTTATCAGGGGTCTTTAAAGAAAAATAATGTATTGAAGAAAGAATAGGGGACTTTGACATTGACTGTGTTCCGGATGAGGAAAGATGGGTGAATATCATGAAACAAAGAACTTGGAAACTTTTAGGGGAGTCTGCTATGACTCCTTCATCAGGAGGAATAGGATTATTCAGAGGAAAGTTGATAACCCTATGTGGAAGACCTACCAGGATATCTATGAGTGTTCATGGAAATTTGATAGAGGATGAATTTGAAGTTGTTAAATTTATTGAGAACATTGGTCCATTTGATATGTTATTAGGAAAACCATGGATTGAAAAAGATCAGGCCAGAAGGAAAGATGAATAAGTATTAGAAAAAAAGAAGCAAGAGTTGAAATATTTCATGACTAGGAGGATTGCACACTTGATTGAAGAACAAGAGAACCAGGCGAAGCTATTTCAAACCATATATTTAGATGTTGAAGTTGGAAGAACATTAGAAGACTGACAAAATATTGAAGTACCTATTCTAGGTACAGATGAAGTATCAACCTTGATTTCTAGGAAGGAACCTCAACAGTGCGAAGTTACTTTGTTGAAAGAAGATAAGAATCAGAATGGAAAAATGAATTCTGAGACGAAGCTCACTGGAAAGAGGGTTATAAAACTAAGTAAGAAGAGAGATAATATTGAAAATTTACAGAAGGTTCATGAGGGAACTTCACAGAAGGAAACTTTGCAAAATTTGAGCTTTGTCGAAATATCCTAAGAATGCCACATGGCACTTCACCATGGTGAAGCAATATAGTCATTGGAACAATATAATCATTCAACCGATGGCCCGAATATGTAGAAATGAATTTATGGTCAGAAATTTCACCACTAGACTGTTGGGACTGCGCCACAACAGAAAAAACCGAGTTAATGAAGGCTTCTCTCTCATTGCAAGAGATCTGTTGTCGAGTTATCTATGTATCCCATCGTGCCACGCAACGAGAACACTTTTTCCAATCATGAATATCAGAGCTCGCAACATAGTTTATTTCACACAGTGACTACCACATTAGTGCCATCTATCCCTTTGCATTGAACAATTACTCTTCGAACCCAAGGCATTCAACCACGAGTGTGCATGTCAGACAAGATTAGAGTTGCTGAGAAAATTGTTGAAGAAGTTCTTATTAACCTAATGACTGAAAGAGTAATGTCTGAAAGAGAAATTTCTGCAAGTATTCAAGCATCATCGATGAGAGGACTGCAAGCCTCTCTTTCAACTGCTCATGGATCCAGATCATCTCGACCATAAAAAAAAAAAGAGAACCAAACACAAAGATGACCTAGAAAATGTGAACCTGATCCTGTCCAAATTGCTCGATTACATCCCACCTCTATCCAGTGCGGCGAGTCAAGATAGCGTGCCAAGAGAATTTGAGTACACCATGATTACTATGTACCTCCCAAAGGGGATACACGCAATTTTCACACAATAGGATAAGATCATAGTGTTGAAGTTCAGTGACTTCAACCTCAGAGATCGCAAAAACTACAGTATGCTTTCCCTGTATAAGTACTTGAATAAGATGAAGGGGAATAACTCAAAGATAATCCCTCAATCATGGACGATGAACCTCGCATGGTCCACTCTGTTAAATGTCATGAAGATCCCACACTTCATAAGGCACTAGGAAGTGAATTCATGTGTGAAGTTATTTCTTTCATGTTACCATGGCGACTACCTATGGCTAGACCATCGAATTATAGTCGACTCGATGTTGATCCATAGGATCATGGGATTAAGTATGAAAGGACCTGATCCATAGGAGTTCTATCCAGGAAAATCCACAGATCGCACACTAGCACAGAAGATCAAGGATATATATGGCGATGTTGAAAAGGGAATGTGAGACTACAAGGTAGCCTCCATCCAGAATGGTGCAGTATGCCTCACCTATCAGTTAATTGTAGGAAAGTTAGTAAGGAAGAAAATGCCTATGCAGGTCACAGGTTTTGTTTTTGACCTCGTAGGAAAGTGCGTAGAAGGTTTACAAATGAACTAGGTGAAGTACCTGGTGAATCAACTGGAGCTAGACTACCTCGAAGCACAAGATCAGGGCTACCAGTTCCATTTCAGCTGGCTCCTGATCCTTATCGCCTTTGTTGCCTGGGAGATGCCAGAAGGTGTGACCTTCCCAGATATTGAACCATTCAAGCCGCTTGCTATGAAGTTCACTACCCTTTGGTACTCAAGCGATATGAACAAACAATGGCAGTCAAACGTTGTTTTTCATATGTACTACCTTCATCTGAAGAGAGCCATAGAAGCAAAACCTCACATGACTTCAAACACCTTACAGAGATTTTGACCTCTAATGAAGTTCTACACAGATCGACACTTCATATACCTTACAGAGGGAGCTGATGAACATAAGGAGTAGTTGCAGTCATACTACAAGCTCACAGAAGAGGATCTTGAGGAGATCACTAAAGACTGGTCGATAGACCTCCTTATTCCAGTAGACCCTACAATGATGTCCAACCTTGATAACCTAGAAATCGTGCATGACACACCTAGACCTAGCAAAATGAAGAATATCAAAGAATTCCAAGACCTAAGAAGTGCCTCAGGAAATACTACTTCAGTATCACCTAACCGAGGGGATGAGGAGGAAGAAATAAATGGCAGAGGAGATGAACAAAAGTAAGGTGAAGTAACACCGCCAAGAGATGAGACTAATCCCTTGAATAAGAGGAAGATTTCTCCCCCAAAACCTTCTTCCCGGAAGAAATCGAGAGTCACCGTGACCAAGATGAAGACCGTGCTTACTACTGATGAATTTGACTTCATCATAGCAACCCTCAATGATGCTTCGCTGGAAATCATGGAGAAACAAGAAGATAAGTAGGAGGAAATGTATGGCAGACTTAAGGTCATGTTCTGAGGGGTAGAACAAGCCCTTCATTCCAGCCGCATAGTGTCCACTGTGCCCCTATCATCAAGAGAACCAGAGTTGGGGGATGAGCCAACCCAACTCCATCATTTAGCTGATGTGGTCGAAGCTTGTCTTCGTCACTCAAAGAAGCCGAACAAGCTACCCATACCTTGAATCAAGTACAAGGCGACATTGTAGAACAACACAGAATTGCAGAACAAGAGAAGTTTTCTCTCCAGGCCAAGTTTGAAGCAGAGAAAGAACAGATGCAGTAAGAGAAAGAATAGTTGCTCGTAGAGAAGCTTGAAGTAAAAGAAGTAGTAAACAAAGCCCTCTTCTCCGTGACACGCTTAGAGATACAAGTTGAAGACTGAGTCATGCATCAAGTAGAGCAGCTCGCATAAGCTATCCACCAGCTACAACAATGAATAACATATTTAGATCTTCGCACTGTACCTGACACCCCGCAGGATGTAAGGGACCAAAGGGAAGCAACTTCTCTAAGTGCAGTTGAAAGAATAAAAGTACTTTCCCTAGAATGCAAGAAACTGAGTGATCGTAGTGAAAAAATGTATGAAAAACTCACTGAGGATACAGAATTGAAGGCACTGGAGTCACAACTCCAGGAAGCGAAGTATCAAGAAGAGACAATACATGCGCAATTGAAGCCTCTGTCAGCTATTGAAAGAATGAAGCGATCCCAAGAGCAGCACACTTCCCAACAGCAAGTCCACACTATTCAAAGTAGAGTTATGGAAGTAACTCAGAGGCTCCAACCTGTACAGGGTGAGGCTTACCAACTGTTCATAGAAATCGAAGGCCGAGGAGTGGAACTGGAGAAAGTTGTCACTGCAGCTGAACAACGCCTCAAAGGATGTGTCAACGAAGAATTCATACAAGAGTTCACTGAACAGGAGGTCGTAGCACAAAAACAAGTTGAAGCAGCTCAAGCCAAGCTCGAGGCTTTTGAAGTAGAACTAGTCAAATCAGAGTGACTCGGTACGAGTCACAGGTGGGTGTTGGGGGCCTGTTGGCCCTTGACCAAGTTTTGAGGATTCTTGGTCATGCTTGACCTAATGTTGGGACTTCGACAGTCTATCGAAGGCAGAGCACAAGATGAAGTGGAGATCACAGGGTATCGGCCCCTTTTAGGACCCTTTTTAGGATTTGGGATTATGTATCGGGTATGGGGATGTCGGCCCATGGGTTTACCCATGTTTAGGCCTATTTTGTATATATAAATAGATGTTAATGCAATGTAGTGAATACAAATGGCTGAGTGCTAGAGTTGGATCTGTGTGATCAAGAGTTGTAAGTGCTTTGGTACATACTACGTGAGACTTGCAAAGCTAAGTGCAAGTCATTGTAAGCGACTGGGGAAGGTCACGTGCTTAGATCTACTCAGGGAAGGAGGATCTAGAGAGCTGCACAGATCTCTTTTCCTCTATAGAGTAGGGCTTTTGAGGCTATGTGCATGTAACCTATTGAAGAAGCTAATAAATAATAAAAAGAGTTGGTGGACATAGCCCTAGGGTGGGGGTGAACCATGTACATGATGTGCTTCTTTGCTCTGTGCGATGTATTGATGTCTTCATATGTTTACTTTCTTAGTTCTTTAACATAGATGAATGATCTGTCGATGCTTAATGCTTAATAATATGGATGAATGTTAGATCTGACTTATATACATATGCTTAGTGCTTGAATAAGCTAGATCTGATCTGTTCCATCGTGCTAAGTGGTGTTAGATGCTAGATCTGGTTGAATACCGCACTGTGTTGTAATTAGAGTTTAACTGCACTGTAACTAAGAACTGAATATTGATAAATATAACTATTGAGTGCTTTGTTAAGTGATTAGAATTACATATATGTTTCCCGGCAAAGGTTGTAGACACTGGAGTCCTACAACCACCCCTGCCTCTACCTCAGGTGAGACTTCATTTTCTTTGCAGGTGTTGCTGAAAGGGCTGATAGTTAGGGTTTTGTTGGTGCATTGTTGTAGCGTTAAACCCTGGGTCTACCCCTGTGCCAACAATGATAGTACTTGGCTAAAGTACATCTTTTTTTTTTCTTGTTTAACATATACTTTGGTACATGATGTATGGGATGATATAGTTGAGACACTTGTTATGATGCTTGAGGATTGAGATACATGGTTGCGGCACTTAGTTCATGGTAGACGAGTGATATGACACTTGTTTGAGGCACCTGGTTGGCATGTTGGTAGAGGCATATGGTTGGTACACCAAAGTGGGCACATGTTCTTGGCATATGGTTGATACACTCCACTGATGATATCTTATCTTATGGTATATTATATGGTATTGAGATACATGGTTGATGTACATAGGTGTTGTGCATGGTTGGCACACAATATGGAACATAATGTACTTGGTTGATGTTTTGTTCATGATTCTCAATTCATTTTTGACATATCTTTTTCTTCATGATGTATGGTATGGCACAATTTTTATGCATTGACGGGTCCAAGGATCGTCATAGGAAGAGCAGATCATTCTTGAAGTAGTTGATGTTTGCTTCAATTGAGTAGTAGCATTTTCAGAAGAAGCATATTGCAGTGGTAGCATATTTTTCATATTGTAGAGAAGAGACATACTCATAGGGGGAGTCATTCTTCTTCCCATGATTCCAGAAGGAGATATTTATCATATGCAAAGATAAATACTTGGAGAAAGAGAATAGATGCATGGTTCTAGGGGGAGTGATGGTCACAGGGGGAGCATGAGAGATATATATTCATCATTACATCAGAGTGATATCCCTTTTTCAAAAGGCGAGATATTATTCAGAGAAAGATCAAAGGCATCCAGGTAGGGGGAGCAACCCCAAGGAGAGAAATACCCTTTTCCATTGATGTCAAAGGGGGAGAGATAATCACATTGATGTGATTGAGATGAATATTGATGAAGATCAATGTCATGTCTACATGTTTCCATCAATTATTGGTGTTTACATCAATGTTGGTATTTCCATCAATGCCAAAGGGGGAGATTGTTGATCATGTTGTCATTGATGTCAAAGGATTGATTTCAAAGGAACAATGTCTTGTCATAGTATATTGATGTAGTATGTATTGTCATTGTTGTAAATGAATTGATGTCAAGTGAATTCATTGATATATGATGCATAGATGGATTGATGCATTCATGTATTTATCATTGGATCATGTGTTCATGCATAGAATCAATGACAAAGGGACAATGCCATAGTGATGTATTGTCATGGGTTATTCCAGTTGGATTGATGTAAAGATGACTCATTATTGTCTTTTCATGGTTGATAGGAAGTTCAAATGGATGAACTCCCAAGTGGTACCCTTATGGTGAAATCCCTCATGGGAAGATGCTTTGTGGTTGAGTTATCCTAGAATTATGGTTAGATAACCCATGCTTAATTATGGAATAATGAGATGAAGATCAATGAATTTTCTAGTGAAACTATCTTAGATGGATAGTTCTTGTGATTCCATTTCCGGTGGTATGTAGAACGTCACATAACTCCTCATAGTTTGAGAGTTATGGCCTTACAAAGTTGGAGGACCCTCATATGTTGGTTAGAAGCCCCAAAAGGTAAAAGAAGTGAAAGTGCTTACAAAGAAGAAATTATTTAAATAATAAAGTGAAGAGATAAAGTCAAAGAGAATTATTTAAATAATAAAGTAAATGGAGAAATTTCTAATTATGGAAAGTGGTTATAAATGGATTAACCCTAAAATAAGGAAAGAGGGTTAAATGGACAAGTGGCCATGTGAACAAAGTGGCTAAGTGGACAAAGTTGGATAAAGGTGGCCATGTGGAAAAAATGGTTATGTGGATAAAGTGGATATGTGGACAAATTGGCCTAGTGGATTTTTCTAAGGAAGCTACTTGGAGAGTATAAATAAGAGGCAAGGGTTTCTTGTAAAGATATCTCTCTTGAGAATATATTGAAGATCTATTCTAAGGAAGAGAGTGATTTCAGGATCTCATGGATGCATCAAAGTTTCCGTAAGTCTTAGATCTTGACGGAGAAAGTTTTGGAAGTTTGGAAAACCTAGTTTTTGAAGGAGTATGTGAGCAACAATGGGCCAGAGCACGTACATACGTGGGATGCAGTGAGCCATAGAATGTACACAGGCAGGCTGAAAGAGATCAAAGAATGTACAGTTGAATAAATTCATGGAGATTTGAGTGTGAGATGGTTCCTAGTTCCTGAAGGATGAAGCAAGTTTCATATCTGCATTCTATGGGCTCAGATTTGTCATATAAGTTTTGGTATGGTTATATAATTGTCTTGATGGACACTCTTTCTTTTGGTATGGTGAATGCTTAAGGCGTTCTTGATATGGATGTTATGATATGGTTTTATTGGTTCATTGACTGAGTGAGAAGCACTCTTATGTTTCAGTATTGATATGGTTTCCATAGTATATTGGTTTCTTATGCATGATTAAGTAGCATTCATATTTTATGGTTGAAGAGCATGAGTAATTTGTTGGAGAGCCTTGACGTGCTGTGATTGGTTATGGTTCAGATTGGATAGTGAAAGCCATAAGTGGATGTGATTGAAGGCTGCAGAGGATCTAGGTTTCTCAAGAAGAAAAAACCCTAGTTGTTCATAAGACATACGTAGACTACAGTACAGATAGGTCACATACATACGCAAGATATACTACCGGTAGGGCGTGTACATATGCATGTTGCATTACTGACAGGTCATGTACCTATTGATAGATTGGTATCTGTTGAGGATTGAATCCTCTTCTCAGTTGGTGTTGAGTTCTGTAAGCTGACTCTTGCATTGCAGAGTTGGTTCTCTTGTGGAGTTGTAACTCTATTCAGTTGTTGTTGATAAACCCAAGGATTGTAGTCCATAATAAAAATAAAATTGTACATACATATAGTGTTGTTTGTGTTATTTGTGGTGATGGCTTGTTGATGATATATGTTGTTGTTATCTGTTGTTGATATATGTTCACATACAACTGGTTATAAATGATAGTAATAAGTGATGAGAAATTGGTGATTGCTAACAAAGGAGTTTTTGTGAAGGGAATTTTAAAAGGATCCCTACACTGATTCATTGGATGAATATAGATAGAAATATTTGTTCCACACTAAAATGAATCAACAATAGAGGACAAAGTGGCATGCAAATTACATTAAAAAAAATCTTCAAGGAAGGAGATTAGGCGCTACTATATGACTCAAGATTCAATGTTTTCAAGGGTAAACCAAGGAAAATATAGTTAGGTCCCTAACAAATTGACACATGTTATGATAATGTATTAGTAAAAATTAGAAGAATTTATGAACAACAAGTTCCTTTGTTGGTCAATGAATATATACTCAAACTCTAACAAGAATCCACTATCAAAATAGGAATTTACTATCGAAATTCAAGGTTAGCATCTAGGTCTAATAGAGACAAGCAGTGTTCTCAAAATATAATGATCATCTCAAATGGGAATAAATAAATAAAATAAAATATGCCTATGGTGAAAAACTCCTCGAGGAACCTAGGATAAGTATGTTCTTGAAAACCTCCTTTGAGGAAAGCCTAGGACTATAAAATAAAATGAAAAAATAAGACAATTTCCTTGTGGTGAAAAACACTATATGAGGCATAACACTTGTGAAAACTAGAAAATGCACCTATGCTTTGGAAAAAATAATTAAAAACGAAGAAAAAATATATTCTTGATTTCTAATCATTGTTGCAAACATGTCAAAGTTACATAATACATGCATAAACCTATTGCAAAGGCAACATAGAGGCTAAAAAAAAATTGACTTGTCTACATGGGACCCTTCGTATTCAATCCTACATCATCAAGGATTCATGTTGAAGGAAAAATATGAGGCCTACCATCTAATAGAGATATGAATGGTGAATTTTTCCTATGCTTAGAAATAGTCAAAATTTTAGCCATTCCAATCCTTTATCTTATTTGGAAACAAGAGAATAGAATTCAAACTATCTTCTTTCAAAAGAAAATTTGAAAGGTCACATTTAATACTCTACATAAAAGAGAATAGGATATTGAGTAAGCATCACTCTCAATCTCCATATCAAATTTGTAGTTAAATATCTACCAAGATAAAGATCAAGTCCAAACATTAATATGCAGGCTTTGATCAATATAAGGCATTTGTTTCACTCTACATTGCATAGACACATAGTTTCTAGATTTTCCAAGGTCAAGGGACCCATAAGAAGCACAATATATATTTAAAGCTATCACAAAGAGAAGATACTCTAATATCTCATTAAGTAATATTTTCATTTTCATCACCAAGTATTCAAACGTAAATATATATCTATGTATAAAATACATTTCAAGCCTACAAAACAAAGCATGTTAAAAACAGAGGATATTGAAAATAGAGATTGTTTTTGTCTTCGAATACAAGTTTTTTCTCTGTGGCTCGGGGAAACCCTAGCCGCAGGAGCCCACTATTTTCATCTCTCTTTTGGCATGGTCTTCCTCAACTAGATGATGTTGTTTTCTCCCGACATTCTCTTTTCCAGGGTGATCACTTTCTCATGCCTTACACTTATGCCTTCTCTTGTCTGGTTTCACTTGGATCCTCGTGCAACAGACTGTCTCTCGATGGAATGGGGTTTTATTATTTGATATATGTCTCGTCGCAGGATCAGAGGGCAGTCAGTACCATATCATTATGCGGTTGGGACTCAATCTTTTTTTGATGCTCGAAACCTCTGCTTATATGGTTGTTTCGTGGAGGATTTCTCTAGGTATAGATATGGTTCTATTTTCATGTTGCGGTCCAAATTTTTGGGTTCTCCTGTGAGGGTGATGCCTAGGTTTTAATCAGATATATTTCTCCATGAGAGATCCATGATTATATGCTCCTTTCTTAGTCTGATCCCTTTGTTTCTTCAGTTTTTTGAGGTTTTGATGTATGCTTAGATCTGGCTCCCTTTGGTGGCTGTTGATGTTTTTTTCTTTCTAGCAGGGGTAGTGCCAAAACTTTGAGGTCCTATCCTTGGGCGTGCGGTGCGGCTTCATCACTTTGAGGTCCTTGGATTGGGAATGCAGTTATGGGTATATTTTTTGTTGGATGGGGACTTCATCGACGTGGCCACCTTCTGGTTATGCTATTGTGATTTCATTCCTCCCTTCCGACCTCCATGGTTTGTTTGGATTTTTTTATTTTGGAGTATTTTTCTTTGACAAGATCTCTTGTACCGAGTTTTCAACCTTTTAGGGGTTTCTATCAACTCCTGTATTTTCTTATTTTTGGCTCTCTAGCCAATTACTTTGTGTCCCTTTGGGATTTTCTAACCATCATTGGGTGGTGTTGTTAGCACCTACATAATGTAATTTGGTTCTCTTTGGATGAATATAATTACTCTTTTTTTCCGAGGAAAAAAAAAGATATTGTTTTCTTCCTAAGAAGGGTAAAAGTTCCCATCAATCATTATAAGTTTGGGTTTAAATACACAACAATGAAGGAGAGGAGTCCAATTCTAGTTTGAAGAGATACCAAAGAAGAAATATCTAAAGAAGAAACAAATATTACACTATTATATAAACAAGTATCCTAGGAAATGTTCCTTCATATGCATGATCAATTTTTTTACCAAAATGCACAAGAATAATCAAGGCTCACTAGATTAAAAGTTTCAAGATTATTTCAAAACTCTCATAGATATCATAGAAAAGGATTTGTTATCAATGATCAATGTCACTTAGAGATAAAAAAATTTCACCAAATATCTCCAACAAATTTACCTCTCTTTGTATCCCAAGCCTTAGGCATACAAAAAAATGGAGTATACTAGGAAATCTAATTCAGGAAATAACATTAAGAAACTATTTCAAAGGACCCCAAACACAAATTGTAAACAAGAGAAGCTTAGAACCAACTTCATTCTCCAAGTGCATAATTAAAAAAAGAAAAAAGAAAATAAAACAAAATAAAAAATACAATGGGTAAGATCAGATCAAGACCATTCAACTTTCACAATTGTGAAAGTTTTCTTGCATCAATTTGAAGTTTTATTTTAAAATAAATTAATTATTAGATTTAACATTATACAATCTTTAACAACTGATTGATTATAATATTCCCCTCATTCCACTCACACATATCAACATTCCACTCATCCATATATTTCATATCATATCATTCATTCCACTCATTCATATCATTCATATCATATATTACACAGAATCCATAATCCATTCATTAATATGCCCCAACCTCACTCATCCATCACTACAATATAACATTTAAAACCTTATATGGACTCCTACAAGAAACGATAGAGTTGTCATGTATATGTTTTCCTAAATGCACATTCCTATAGGAGTATGCACCTACAAGAACCTACAGTAAAGTCATGCTACATGAATATGCACCTATATGAACCTACAAGACACTACAAGAAAAAATCACTATAATAATATGCACCTATAGGAACTATTATCATAGGATTTGTACTTGTGCAAAGCCCCAATGCAAGTCCCCAAATATGCATGACTACAATAAATCCTACCAATATCACCTTAGTAACAAATCCACTCATTTTAGTGATGGAGGAGGTCTACCATAAGGAGAATTCCCTGGTGACCTCAAGGGATCAAAGTAACAAGTTTGTTAGACAATCCTACCACCCCTTCTCTTGTTAAACTAAGTCAAGGTCTAGGTCAAGGAGAAATAAGAGGTAATAAGGTGGTTTGAGTACCTACCCAGAACAAGAACACTTGCAGCATATAGATAATGATTTCCAGGTACAAGCATGCAAATAATACCTCTTTAAGACACTAGATAGTGAAATTTGATATGGCTGTTATGAAATTGCAACAATTAACGGTAATATAACAACAATGAAATAATTATGACAACAACAATGATTACACTTTAGAATTGCAACAATTCATCGTAAAAACTTAGCATTAACTCAGTAGAACATTATTCAATTGTTTGATATGATTTATGGGTATGTCAGACCATCATTAGAGCAATGTATGCAACGGATTAGAATATGTTAAGATGGTTGTAGCAAACCTTTGAAAAAAAAGAAAGCTTATTATTCAATTATCTTAAGTTAGGGTTAGTAAAGTTAGTAGGAAGTTTGAGAGAATTGAAATGAAGAGTTTGTTGATCACTTTCACCATAAGAGAGCTTAAAGATTAGTGTCTTTAAGGGCCATGCATTCTTTACAACAACAATGCAATAATGTTTGGAGATGAAGCTAGCAAAGACTAATAGGTAGGGATTAAACTCTAAGGTGCTAGCACATTAGGGTGTTAAGCCCTAATATTGGCTCATTACCCCTTAATTGGGGCATATTAGATTAGTAATGCTATTTTATTTATGTCGACTTTAGGCCATTAGTTTTAATTTAGATTAGTAATTTTATTTTAATTATGTCGGCTTTAAGCCATTATTTTTAATTATACCTCCTAGTCTCCTATATATACCAAGGAGACATTTTCATTTTGAATCATCTTGTACTTGAACATTTAAGTGGGGTAAAAGGAGTTTGCCCCCTCGAAGAGGCTTATTATCTGAAATTATCTCTTTTTCAAGGCGTTGAGTACTTTTCCTGAGGTTTTTATATGCTATATTGATGTTTGGTTCTTAACATATGGTATCAGAGCTCAAGGTCTTGGGGTTTCGCTGCTACATCTGAGACATCGTGGAATTTTCGCTATAACTTTTTTTCTACAACGTTTCAGAAGGAAAGGCTTGGAGGATATTTATAATACGGATCAAGGTACATTGGGTTCAAAATTCAGCTCCTGAGGCCTTATACTTTCAGAGATACAACATGTACAAGATAGGGTTATGGAATCATCCTGAAATGAGTCATTGTGGAATTTTTTCTATGAAAAAATTTCTGTAACATTTCAGACCCTAAACTCCAGATTATATTTAAAGAAATTGGTAATGTATCTTTGGTAAAAATTTCAGCTTCTGGGTCATCTTAAATTTGTAGATACACCCTGTGTAAGATAGGGTATCTGACTAGTCCTATTGACTAGTCTCAAGAAGGTGTTCCAGGTAAAACAATCATAATTTCTTCCTAGAGTATCCAAATTGTGTGGGACTAGTTGCATTGGATTGTGGACAGTCTTTAGTATTTTTGGTATGAGTTTCAGAATTTTATATCAATTATTTTGTGCGGGGCACACTATACAAGTGAGATCTCCTGGAAAGGCCAAAACTAGGCAAGTTTTGGGGAAGATACCGTAAATTCCACTTGGCACATCCAATTTTGATCAGACCTGTGGCATTGAAGAGAAGAAATATCATAGAAATACATAAGATAAAGTTCCATACCCAGAAGGGCCAAAGATTGGGAGATACAACAGAAGAAATATTTTCTAGCAGAACCACCTCAAAATCAACATTCAAAAGTGATACTTGGCCAACATGCCACCCAAAAAGGGAACTTCTACACCAAATAAGCCTCCAGAAAATCCTACTTGGACTCTTGATGAAGGTGAAGAAATGCATAGAGACATAAATGAACTACAAAATAAGATGGATTCA
>ML796738.1:121597-137308 GCA_009831015.1 Picea engelmannii
AAGGATAATAAATTATCACCAAAGTACTATGGCCCTTATAAGGTGTTGCAAAATATTGGTACTATGGCATACAAATTGGAGCTGCCTGCATCTTCACGAGTACACCCAGTTTTCCATGTTTCATGCTTAAAGAAGATTATAGGTGACAAGATCCCAGTTAAAACTATATTGCCAGAACTTGACGAGGAAGGAAAAATCATATTGGAGCCTGAAGCCATCACTGACACAAGAATTCACCAACTAAGGAATAGATCCATTTCAGAATATCTCATTAAATGGAGGAAACTACCGGCTGAAGATTCCACTTGGGAAGATGAGTCTTTTATACAGAAGCATCCAGAGTTACTCAAGCGTTGTGTAAAACACTTGTCTCAAGGGGAGGGGCATGTTAAGCCCTAATATTGGCTCATTACCCCTTAATTGGGGCATATTAGATTAGTAATTCTATTTTATTTATGTCGGCTTTAGGCCATTAGTTGTAATTTAGATTAGTAATGTTATTTTAATTATGTCGGCTTTAAGCCATTATTTGTAATTATACCTCCTAGTCTCCTATATTTACCAAGGAGACATTTTCATTTTGAATCATCTTGTACTTGAACATTTAAGTGGGGTAAAAGGAGGTTGCCCCCTTGAAGAGGCTTCTTATCTGAAATTATCTCTTTTTCAAGGCGTTGAGTACTTTTCTTGAGGTTTTTATATGCTATATTGATGTTTGGTTCTTAACATAGGGCCTTAGGGTTTAATCCTCGAGGAGAAATATTGTTAGAGTGAAAAAACTTTTGGGCTCTATAAACCTTTTATCCCTTCTTAATTACTTCAAATAGGTCATGATCGAGAGTCTAGGGTCAAAATCCTAAAGTGCTATCACTTTAGAGGTTTAGGAGTCTAACCCTAGCTAGGATTTCTTCACAAATTTTGAACAAAATTAACCTATGAGAGGATGAAGAATTTATGCTCCTCTCTTAGGGTTTTACCAAGCAATATTTCAAGCATGAGCAAGTAAAATTCACCATAAAAACTTAATAGCATGAAATAATATTGCATAAATTTACTTACTTGACCAAGATACTAAGAGAGTAAACCATAATTGCAACAATACCATCCAAAAATCAGCAAATAAGATCCATCACTTGAACATCCAAGCATAGAGAACTAGTGTCGAAGAGAGAGAGATAGCCCAAGAAGGAGAAAACTTTAAATTGCCTATCACAAAGGTGAGAAAATGTGATAATAAATTGAAATGTCAAGGTTATTTATTTATATGGAGCCACCTTGACCTATTTGTCGACATAAAAATGTCAACAACAAAACATAAGATGGCCTACCCCTTTAATTTTCCCTTACACTTTGCAAAAATTAAAAAATTACATAAAATAAATCCCTAAAAGGGTGATCTCATGCCCTAGAAGGGTGATATAGGGATAGAAGGGAGACCTCAAGCCTCCAACATGATATATTTAGGCCTCCAAAGGCCATATGTCATTCTCTTACATGGAAATATCTCATTCCATGTGTCTCTTCTTGTGAAGCCACCTTTGGAACCATCTCATCAATCAAACCCTATCCCTTCAAGGTGACATCAAGGGATAAGAAGTGGCATCCTAGGCCTCCAAAGGCCAAATTATAAGTGGATAAGGGTGAAAAATCATCCTCTAGTGATGCTAAGGAGCCTCCAAAGACAACATCCTTCATATTCAAGGTGAAACACTCATCATCATTGGTCACCCATGTGTGGGGTATGACATCCATCTTGTGGGAAAGGTCCTATAAAGACAAACAAGTACATCCTCCAAGGGTCCACAAGTCACAAGTATCATTCCAAGTAAGTCACATTTAATACAAGAACCACCCAAACATGTGCATTAAATCCCCCCTTTTCAAAATAAAAAAATGCTCAAAGACCTTACAAGTTTTTCCAAATTTAAGTATGGGAGGGGTGTCATGGTGCCCTATTGGGTAAGCCAATCCTGAAGTCAATAAATGTTTCTCAATAAGACTGTATCTATATATGAGTATTAGGTGGATTGGGGGAAGACATTTGGGAATGGGGTTATTGACATATCAATGGTTTGTATTGTCTCATTTATGGGGGCCTTTGTGGACGGTGTGTTGCATCGTTCATTTGCAATGCAACATTTTCCCAAGCCCTTGCCTTTAATTTATTATCATATGAACATTGAGTGCTATGTGAAATGGAAAGTAAATAGCACTACAATTCCACCTGAAGTTAGGAACACATTGAGTGTCATATGCACTGGAAATTAAAAGACATTGCAAATGCATTCCCCGAACAAGAAAGACATTTATTAATTATGTGTTTTCTTTTTTAAAAGGTCCTTAATTTTTATGGAGAAGTGCTTCATTTTTCTCATGACCTTAGGGAGAGTATCTAGAAAGATAAATTATGGCTTTTAAATTTTTCCAATGACAACACCTATCGGCCTTTATCACCTTCTTCCCATGAAATGAGGTACAATCCCTTCTTGGGGTCAATGAGCCCAAAAGCCCAAAAAAGGAGGAAACAGAGGGGAAGAGGTGCAGAAAGTGGTAAGTATGAGTGGGAATGGTATGATGACCCTTCAAGGAGACCCCGCAGAAGAAACCCTTTTCCCAAGGGTGATGTACTTACTAGGAAACCATGTCAATGCACCAAGGTGAAATAAGGAAAAAATTATGATTTCCAAGAAAACATTTTATAATCAAGAAAGGACTCTTTGCAGCATGCTCAAATGCTTCAAATATTAAAGTGACACTTACCATGAGACCAACTTGTTACCTCATGAATAATGAACTATTGTCTTCTGGGATCCAAGCTGGTGTAGTGGATGCATCTCTACTTAAATGATGATCATGACGAGTTGTGGTGAAAAAGAGGGGCTCTGTGGGATTTTCTAGGCATCGGGATCTTGAAAGTCCATTTCTTCTACTTGTGGGCCTCGAGACATAATTGTTGGACATATTTTCATTGATATTTTGTCATTTATGACAACAGTTGATGTCATTATGATGTGATGATAAGTTATCATAGATTAAATTGTCATTGATGTCAAATAATATGCAGAGATCAAAGATCAGAAGGAAAAGCACATTGAAAGTATGAAAAGAATGAAAATGCCATACATTATGCAGAGATCAAAGATCAAGAGAGGAATCATATTAGATCACACAAGATCAGAGCATGTAGATATCCTTGGTTCAGTTGGAAACCAAGTATAAACCCAAAAATATCAGAAGAGATGATGCACAGGAGACTCAAAAGAAATGAGGCACAGAAGTCATTAATTATAATTACGGGACAAACCAGGACTGTCAGATATGGTAGTTACAAGAGAAGGATTGTTGGAGGATTTGTCAATGGTCAGGTCAAGTTGTGACTGTCGGATATAAAATCACTAGATCAAGGGAAGGGATTGATTGTAGAGCGCAAAGGGAGAATAAAACAATGCATTAATTCCAATCTTGTAATTAGTCTAGACCGTCGATCATCATTTTCCAAATAAATCTATGGTTGGCATCAGTTCCACTACTAATGAGCAGTTTCCATTATAGAGCTTGACGATAGTTTTAAATGTCATTCTAGTTGGGACCCTACAATCATCCCTGATCGTTGATGTACTCTGGGATAATTCTCAACCGTTGGATCAAGTTGAGTGGAAGGATAGGATAAGAAAGGAAAAAGGGATGAGATCCTGAATACCTGAATTCTCGATAGCCATTGGATTGAGTTAATATTTTCCGGGTTAAAGAAGGACCATCGGATCTGAAGCAGGAGCTTCATAATGTTTCTCAGCTATTAGATCAAGATTTGATCTAGAGTTAAGTATTATTCATTGATCTAGAATAGAAAAGGGGAACCATTAGATCAACAATGGTCAACTTCAGCGCTGACCACTTTGACAGAAAAGGGTTGAGAATAAGTAAGATTAACCGAAGGCTGAAGTCCCTAAGAGGACATGAATCATCTGATCTAAGGAAAACTTCGGATAAAATACCAACCATTGGATCGATTCAAGTGGAAGAACAGTGTAAGACAAAAATGCTTCGAAGAGGACATGAGTCATCTGATCTAAGAAGTATTTCAGGAGTGATATTGAACATCCGATCTATAAAGTGGAAGGACAGGATAATCAATGAGGAAGGTCGAAACCCAAAGTCCCAAACTAAATGAGGAGCATCGGATCTAGAAAATACATGATGGTCATTGGATCATAATAGTGGTCAACTTCGACACTAACCACTTCAGATAAAAAAGGATTCAGAACATATGATTTCACCCAAATTCTGAAGTTTCAAAGTCACTCTCAACCGTTGATCTGAGATACATTTTGGGAGTTAGGAAAACAATTAGATCCAGGAGAATAATATGTGCCACATCAGGAGATCTACGTCAATAGACCACGTCGACAAGGACATGTGGCACAGTCAGATAATGACAAGTGTCAAGATGGAATCGACATTTTAGGTAGGTGTAAATCATGAATCTGAGTGACATGTGGAATCCACTCGGTCCATGCCACATCAACAAGTGATGTTAGTAAGTTATGTCACTCCGAGGGTTTTGTACTTTGGGAGTTTCACCGCCAGAAAATAATCGAAGTCTCGAAGTTCAGAAATGAACAAGAACCGTTCATAGTGCAAATAAAATCCAATCATCCGATCTACTTAGGTTAAATGAACTTCGGAATATTGAAGGAATGTGAAGGATAAATCACCCGAAGCGTTGAAGGACGAAGTCAAAATTAACCGTTGATCTATTTCAGGAGCTTTCCCAAATGATGATCAAGTATAGTGGAAGGATAGCGTAAGTGGAGGTGTTAATTGAAAGCAAGTGGTCACCACTGCTTTATGACTCATTTTGTAGGTAATCACTTCAGAGGAATTTCTAATCCATAATTTAGGAGCTACAAATAGCCAAAGTTTTGAATTAAATGAGAATCGTCCAGCTCATCGTGACATTAAAACGTGATCGTTGATCTTGAAAAGTGATCAAGCACTTCTTTAGCTTATCTCCTGGTCACCACCTGCGATTGTATGGAATAAAGAAACAAAGGGAAGAATAAGAGAAAATGTTCAAATCAATAAGCTTGTGGTTTTGCGCATATGGTCATATGTAAATGGTTTGAAGGAAGTGCCTCTTAAAGATTTAATTTGGCGGAGAGTTAACACTGGAATAATACAAAGAATTGATAAAAGATCAAAATATGATTTTCTTGTGAACTGAGAACACCGCATAAGCATGAGTACGATATAATGATTCAATCCATGTATGTGATCAACTCATGAAGACAAAAGAATCGACACACAACCATGATTAAAAGAGAGTTGATTCATGAGCATTATGAATAAAGGATAAAAGGAAAAATGATATTAATTAAAAATTATTATTATCATTTTAAATGAAAAGGTACAATGGTTCAAATATCAATAGACACAATGATTCAAATTAACACCAGTTGGAAGACCATATAAACAAGAATGAATGGTGAGAAGATGTGAAGTTGAATTTGTTGAAGTATATATATTTATATATAATGGATTGAATGAAGGTTCATTCTATTAGGTTGGTGCATGTTTACAAATTGGGTCTTGTATGAGGATCAGATTCTTCACATCTCAGTTGGATCTGAGATCAACAAGCTGGGACTTGTTATGAGGGTTGGATTCCTCATTTCTCAGTTGGATATGAGAACTACAAGATGGGTCTTGTAACAGAGAGTTGGGTCTCTCATAATTGTTTGAAGATGATATTCAAAGATTGTTCTTATGTATTCATCCAAGTTAAAATAAATAAATAAAGTATTTATTCTTATATATATATATATATATTGATTTAGAAAATGAAATAAATATTTGTTGTTCAGTTAATTTGTGAAAAGTGGAAAATTGTCCAAAGTTTTGTGACATTGATTCACCCACCCCCTCTTAGTGTCAACTATCCATTTCAACAATTGGTACCAGAGAAAGGTTCCTTTAGCACAATTTAAACACTGAAGGTAAATTTAGAAGAAATGGCTGGACAAATTGCTATCTCCACAAATGAAGCTCCATTATTTTATTAACAAATTATTAATCATGGAGGGAAAATATGAAAAGATATATGAAGTCAAGAGGATATGGAGTTTGGGATTCGGTAGTAAGTAAGCCCTGGAAATTAACTACTTCAAAGAGAAAAACCAAAATTGCAAAGGAGGCAAGGAGAAACAATTCAGTAGCCTTAAAAGCAATCTAGGATGGATTGTCAGACCAAGTCAAAGAAAAGATGAGGCACTACAAATCTGCTAAAGAATTATGGCTCCAACTAGAAAATTGTTATCAGAATGAAACAAAAGAAGAAGAAAAATCCTATCAAAGTGAGCAACAAGACTCAAATACAAAGGATTCATGTTAGAATAAAGAACACAACTCAAAAGAAGAGAATTCTTATCAAGATAAGGAACAAAATAAAAAAAGGGGAAAATTGCAATAAGATTGAAGAACATAATATAAAGAAAAAGATTTCTAATCAGAATGAAATATAGGATTTGATGCAAATATCAGTCAATAGTGAGGAAGACAACCTCATTAAGGAATTGAGGCATACCTCAGTAATCACTAAAGAAAAACTATATAATCTTAAAACTGATGTTGCAATTGCTATCAAAGAGATTCGTTTCGAACCGGGAAATTATATGCATATTAAAGTTCCTGTGGAGGCTCTTGACAATATTGAGTACACAACCATGTGAAATCTAGAAGAGTTGAAGAAACTTCAACAAAAGGATATGATGCTACTTCATCAATTATATCAATATAACCATGAATAACATGAGCAAAAGATTCATTTAGAAAACAAAGAAGAAAAAATCAAAAGATTGAAAACCGAAGTTACTAATCTAATAGAAGAGATGGAAGAATTAAAGATACATGAAAGTAAAAGAAAATAACTACTAAAATAATCATAAGAATTACTTAACATTCTAAAAACTCAACTTGAGGAAATTAAAGAAAGTGAAGAAGACCTAAAGATCTGGTTAACAAGGAAATAAAATTCTTACCACATGTTGGAATTGGAAATCATCAATTTCAAAAAGATAAATGAAAGTACTAATGCAGATCTATTGACTCAAATTGAAGAAGCTAATAAAAATTTAGAAGCTCAGAAGATCCAAATAACTAAAAAGGAAGAATCATGCCAAATGTTTGAATTAGAAGCCATCAACCCCAAAAGGTTTAAGCTAGAATATGAGGAAGAAATCAAAAAATTGAAATATAAAGTTTTTTATCTAACAAAAGATATGGAAGATTTGAAGACATATGACAAAACTATTAAATGAAAAGAAGTCTTGGATGAGACAGAAGAAATAGTCATCAATCTAAAGACTCATCTTGAGCATGCTAAAGATGTGGAAGAAGCCCTTAAGATTCATTTAACTAAAAAGGAAGAATTATGCCATATATTATGCCATATCCAGAATAGCTCAGCTATCCTAGATAATATTTGGAAGAGTCGAAGATCAGATGTTGAAAAAAATGGTCTTGGGTACAATAAGAAAGAAAATCAGATGACAAATCTCTCAAGCCAAAATAAAATCAAGAATGGAAACACCTTCAATGGCTATTTCTTTTCTTGTCATAGTTTTGGCCATAAAGCAATGGACTGCAAGAAACTAGAGGAAGCATATAAAAGAAAATCCAAAAACTCAATTAGATGTTGGAGATGTAATTTTGTTGGGCACACAACAAAATTTTGTCATACAATGAGATGTTACAATTGTGATAGGTTTGGGCACAAATCCAAAAAATGCAAGAATACAAAAAGTCAATATTTGAATAAGTCATTCAAGTCAGTGAAAAAACCTAATAAAAGTTGGAAGAAGAAAGGAGATGACAAATCTCCAAAAACACAATTAGAAAGAGAAGATCCAAAAAGAAGAATATCTCATAGAAAGATATGCAGAAGAAAATCTGAAGGAGAAAGCAAGAAAGATGTTATTACACCTGAAAATCAAGAAATAAATAATAAGAAAATGATGCGTGAAGTCCCTAATAAACAATGTGAAATTCAATATCAAATAAATCAAGCTCAATAAAAGGAAGTACCTATAGAAGAATATGGGACAATATCAAATTTTGATGATGTCATAAGTTGTTAGAAAAAGAAAGAAAATACAAAAATATGTTTAAATTGGTTTTTACAAAATCAAAGGATTATGCCAAAGAGTTTCTAAATTAACATACGAAAAATCTTGACTATCTATAGATTAGTGTTCAAAAGAAAAATCATTGATAGGGTTAGTTGTAGAATACAAGAAGAGGAAAAAATAAAGGTGTAGTAGAGAAGTTCAAGGAGTATCATTCAACAAAGATCAATTGATAACAAAATTGGTATTTAAATCAATTGGTATAATTCCTCAATTGATATTCTTGTGAAATATCAAAGATGAATAAGAAGCAGATTAAAAAGATCAGTAAGATTCAAACTCTTGTTCTATTTGACAAATGAAAGTTAGTAAAAACTCAAGAGGAGTATTTTGGTTATTAAATAAGAAAGTAATTAGATTAAGATTTGAAATACTTGATCACTACAAATGGGTATCACTACAAAATTGGTATCAAGAAGACTACTTATTTGAAACACAAAAATCTCAATCAATTGAGATAAGCAATTAGTAAATTAATAGGGGAAGAGACTTTGTTAGAAAAATCTACCCATTCAGAAACAAAGGAGGAAAGTACTCAGAGACATAGAAAGAATATTGACAGGGGGAGTCATTCGGTTATGGCATGCAGAGCATGATTGCAGGGGGAGTTACCCAAGTTCATATTCTGGTCAAACACCATGCAGAAAGATAGATGTTGATCATAAGGGGAGAAACCCTTTTCCATTGATGTCAAAGGGGGAGAGTAACTTCATAGGAGGAAAACATCATCACCAGGAAATTTTGTGTATGAAGTTAGTGTGTTGCCCTCAATGACAAAGGGGGAGATTGTTGGACATATTTTCATTGATATGTCGTTGTTGATGTCAATAGTTGATTTCATTATGATGTGATGATAAGTTATCATAGATTAAATTGTCATTGATGTCAAACATTATGAAGAGATCAAAGCTCAGAAGGAGAAGCACATAGAAAGTATGTAAATAATGAAAATGTTAGACATTATGCAGGGATCAAAGCTTAGGAGAGGAAGCGTATTACATCACACAATATTAGAGCATGCAAATATCCTTGGTTTAGTTGGAAACCAGGTATAAACCCAAAAATCTCAAAAGAGATGATGCACAAGAGGCTCAGAAAAAATGATGCACAGAAGCCATCTATTGTCATTACGGGACAAACCAAGAACGTTAGATCTGGGAGTTACAAGAGAAGGATCGTTAGAGGATTGGTCAATGATCAGATCAATTTGTGACCATTGGATATGCAAGCACCAGATCAAAGGCAAGGATTGATTGTGGAGTGCAAAGGGAGAATTAAACAATGCATTAATTCCAATCCCACAATTAGTCTAGATCATCGATCGTCATCCGCCAAATAAATCTATGGTTGGCATCAATTCCACTACCAATGAGCAGTTTCCATTGCGAATCTCGATGATAGTTTTAAATTTCATGCTAGTTGGGACCCCGCAATCATCCCTGGTTGTTGATATACTCCAAGATAATTCTCAACCATTGGATCAAGTTGAGTGGAAGGATAGGATAAGCAAGGAAAAAGGATTGAGATCCCAAATACCCGAATTCCTGATAGTCATTGGATTGAGTTAATCTTTTTCGGGTTAATGAAGGACCATCAAATCTAAAGCAGGAGCTTTAGAATATTTCTCAGTTTTTAGATCAAGAGTTTATATGGAGTTAAGTATTAGTCGTTGATCTGGAATAGAAAAGGGGAACCGTTAGATCAACAGTGGTCAACTATGGTGTTGACCACTTCAGCAGAAAAGGGTTGAGAATAAGTAAGATTACCCGAAGTGGACATGAATCATCTGATCTGAGGAACACTTCGGATAAAATACCGACCGTTCTATTGAGTAAATTGGAAGGACAGTGAAAGCCACAAATGGTCCAAAGAGGACATGAGTCGTCTGATCTGAGAAATATTTTGGGAGTGATATTGACCGTCCGATTTATAAAGTGGAAGGACATGATAAGCAATGACAAAGGATGAAACCTAAAGTCCCAAAGTAAATGAGGACCATCGGATTTGGACAATACATTATGGTTGTTGGATCCATATTGTGGTCAACTTCGACATTGACCTCTTCAGAGAAAAAAGGATTCAAAACATATGATTTCACTCGAAGTCCAAAGTTCCGAAGTCACTCTCAGTCATCGATATGAGATACATTTCAGGAGTTAGGACAACCGTTAGATCAAGGAGAAGAATATGTGCCACATCGGGAGATCTACGTCAGTATGGACACATGGCACAGTCAGATAATGACAAGTTTCAAGATGAAATCAACATGTTAGGTAGGTGTAAATCATGAATCTGAGTGACACATGGCAGCCACTCGGCCTGTGCCACATCAAAATGTGACGCTAGTAAGTTACTTCACTCTGGGATTTTTTTACCTTGGGAGTTTCACCACCAGCAAATACCCGAAGTCTCGAAGTTCTAAAATGAACGAGAATCGTTTATCATGCGAATAAAATCCAATCGTCCAATCTAATTCGATGAAATGAACTCTGGAAGATTGAAGGAATGTGAAGGAGAAATCACTTGAAGTACTGAAGGCAAAATTCAACATTAACCGTTGATCTACTTCGAGAGCTTTCCCAATTGATGATCAAGTATAGTGTAAGGATAGCGTAAGTAGAGGTGTTAACTGACAACAGGCAGTCACCACTGCTTTATGAATCATTTTGTAGGTAATCACTTCAGAGGAATTGCTACTCCATAATTCATGAGCTATGAATAGTCAAAGTTCTAAATTAAATGAGAACCATCCATCTCATTGTGACATTAAAACATGACCGTCGATCATGACAAGTGATCAAGAACTTCTTTATCTTAGCACCTGGTCACCACCTACAATCGTATGGAATAAATAAACAAAGGGAAGAAGAAGAGGCAACGCTCAAATCAATAAGCTCGTGGTTTTGCGCATATGGTCATATGTAAATGGTTTGAAGGAAGTGCCTCTTAAATATTTAATTCAATAGAGAGATAACACTGGAATAATACAGAGAATTGATAAAAGATCAAAATATGATATGTTTGTGAACTGAGAACACAATAGAAGCATGATTATGATATAATGAGTCGATCCATGTCTGTGATCAATTCATGAAGACAAACGAACCGACACACAGTCATGATTAAAAGAGAGTTAATTCATGAGCATTATGAATAAAGGATAAAAGGAAAAATGATATTAATTAAAGATTAATATTATCATTTTAAATGAAAAGGTACAATGGTTCAAATATCAACAGACACAATGATTCAAATTCACACCAGTTGGAAGACTATATAAACAATAAGGAATGGTGAGAAGATGTGAAATTGAATTTGTTGAAGTATATATATTTATATATAATGGATTGAATGAAGGTTCATTCTATCAGGTTGGTGCATGTTTACAAGCTGGGTATTGTATGAGGATTGGATTCCTCACATATCAATTGGATCTGATATCAACACGCTAGGACTTGTTATGAGGGTTGGATTCCTCATTTCTCAGTTGGATATGAGAACTACAAGCTGGGTCTTGTAACAGAGAGTTGGGTCTCTCATAATTGTTTGAAGATCATATTCAAAGATTGATCTTGTGTATTCATCCAAGTTAAAATAAATAAATAAAGCATTTATTCTTTTATATATATTGATTGAGAAAATTAAAGAAATGTTTGTTGTTCAGTTAATTTGTGAAAAGTGGAAAATTGTCCAAAGTTTTGTGACACTGATTCACCCCCCCCCCCCCTCTCAGTGTCAAGTATCAATTTCAACAATAATAAACTTAGTTACCCCTAGGTTGGGGGAGTAACATATGGCTCCTACATGGGGACATGTGCTCACTGTAGAGTGCAATATGAGAACATCAACATCTCTTGGTATGACACGTTCCTAAAAAACTCAAGAAACTATTGAAATTGGAGGGGTGGTGTAAATCACCCGTTATTCATATGGAAAAAATAGTAACTACCAAATCTGAGGAAAAATTTGAAAAGAAAAATTTTCTGATATTTTTATTCCAACATATCAATATGTGTATGCAAATCATATGAATGTAACATAACAATATTCAGGTTTGTAGGAAAGATGATATGTAAATCATATATATGTATGTAAATCGAAGCAAAATGAAACTACACTAGCATGATATGCCAAAAGCAACATATATATAAATGAGACGCATAATACAGATGCATACCCTACCTACTCTAATATATGCTAGTCAAAATGATAGGTATAATCACATAAATAGTGAAACCATCCCAACATTGCATCAGAATCTCAACCTATGTGCTTCATCATAAACCAAAACAAGTATAAGTCAAGCACAAAAGGAACATTAGTTAGAGAAATCACTATATCATATAAAATCATGAAATATAACTTATGGAGGTGGGAGGGAGGGATAAAATTATGCCTAGTCACATTCCCATAAGAATTCTCAACCCATATATGAATAGGGTTGTGATAAAATGAATACTCGTGAGGTTGACTCAGATACCCTGAAGGTTTATTACCCTAGACCTCATCACTCCCCAAGGCCTGAGAAGGGATGAACAAGAATATATAAGATGACTGATAATTACTTGAGGGGAGGTTGAAAGAATAAGATGCCAAATTTATTCCTAAAGAATCCAACCTACCCTTGAATTCTAAGAATTGTTTTTTCCTCGGAGACAAATTGGGACCATAGATGATTTTAGGGGATAAATTTCACAAATGGGATAATTTTCCATGATTTTTTCCAAAAAATGATTCACCAATTTTCATTTTTTCTAAAAACGATTCACCCAAATTTCATAGAATAAAATTAGTTTATCTTAAAAATCGATTTTTTTTTATAGAAAATATATAAAATCCTTAGAAATTTGAATATTTTTACAAAACTATCCCCAAACATTTTACATTTTGTATATTAAGGACTAGTAAGATTAGCCCAGGTTTATACATTTTAATATAAATTTTCATCCTAAAAATTATCCTTGCTTGGGACAAGGAACATGTTTCCTAGCTGCATCCTCAGTGACAATAAGATAAATAAAAATAAGGAGGTTGGAAATTCTCATCACAAGAATCCTTCTCCGAGAAAATTATGACCTCATCTTCATCAAGGTTAGAGCATATAGGTAGTTGAAAATACTCTTCATAGAATAAATCCAAGCGCTCAAAAGAATATATTTCAAACCCCTCATGATATGATCGGAAATCATTATGGGAATATTGCATTAAGTCATCTTTGGGTGGTTGGAAAAAATCTATAATCATGTCATCTTCTTGTTGTCAAACATCAGAATCAGTAGCAATCACATATGGATTTTGTAGAGGAAAAAATTGAAAATGACCTTCAATATCATAAATGGGATCTCCATCTCGACCAATCACATGCCATTTATGTCTCCCAACATGTATAAACTCATCAATATTATCAATCACATAATCACCTTTATTATAAGATGAAGGGTCTAGTGCATCCAAGGATTCCTCTAACACTTCTTCACTTTCCAAATCATGAAATAAAGCATCATCAAGAATTTGGAAAGGGAAATAAATCACCATATTCTCTTCTTCTTGTGCAGGAGGAATGGAAGCTTGGATGAATTCATCAAATGGAGGAGCAAACACCAACACTTCATCTTCATGAGGAGGCTCTTCGCAAATATCTTCCTTGAGTTCTTGGTTTTGAGCATGGTGCACCTTCCTAAGATCTTCTAAAATCTCAATGGTTAACCCTACATCTTCAATGACCACAATGAGATCGCAAAGCACATCTCATATGTCTTATAATTTGGGCACCAAGACTCAATAAAGCTTCTAATGATATCTATGAGTGAAGATATTCCCTTTTGCTTGCAACAATCCTTGACCCAATTTAGTAATTCCAAGGGCATGCAATGTATAAATAACTTTATTTGTATGCCTTCATGTTGCAGTTTTGTTTCCTATATGTACAAAAGGAACTATACAATATGAATAACGACATAACCCTCAAACATTGGATGGTCTTCCAACCATCTTGCATCAATATCAAACTCATTTGGGTATCCAGGGATGTTCTCAAAATAAATAGAAGGATATATTTTATGATCATCTGTAACAAACCTCCCATTTTTTTACGACAACAAGCCTCACATAACAAGTGCAAACAATTTTTTTTTTGTGTGTGTATGTAGGAAGGTAATAATGACATTATACTCAACATCGCAACACGATGATGAACAAAACGCATGTAACTCATGCCACAACAAACATAACGACCTAACATAAAAGCACATCAAGCACCTGGAAGAAATGTACGACATTCAACCAACGAAGAATAAGAATGAATACCCGCCTGTCCTACCCTGCAATGGTTGGGACCTCCAAGACACATAAGCAACGCTCAAGCCCAGGTTCCCATCGATTTTGACCATTTAAGGTCTAAAGGCTGGCGACTGTTCTAAGGAACAAGGAGGTGTCTACATCCCGCCCGACACAATCAGACCAAGCCTACTAAGCTAAGGACAATCATCCTAACAACCCCATGCACCCAAAATTAATTACACAAGTAACTAGAACCCTTACAGTGAGCAACCAAGCACATTAAATGTTTACAAAACCAAGTACAAACGTTAATTAAAATGAACAACAACACCCTCAATGGAAAGCGCAAGCTAAAAACGACTTCATCAACAACCCAACCATTAATCAAGGCTAAAAGGTCAATATCTATGATTTAAATTGGCGTTAATTACAGATCAATTAACCAGTCTAAATTCCATTAGTTAACGAGTTACCAACCGAACTTAACATGAATTACGACTCAATTTAGCGTGTCTGAGTTACCAATTAGGCGATATCTATAAATCCAACTAACATCAATTACATATCTAAATTAGCAAGTCTAAAATTTGCAATCTTAGTCTTTACTCACCATACAAATTTTAATATTTATTACAACCTAAATGGACAATTCTTTATTAATCTAAATCCCCATCCAACTAGCCATCAACTTGAATAACAACATTAACATTCTTAAAGTGGAATGCTACCATTAGCACTTATAAGAAATTAAATCTCAACATGTAGTCTAGCTATATTGATTGAACTAACAATGTTAGTTGTCTACTATCATAGAGAAGGGAACTGCTAACTATTAACAATGTTGTAGAAATTTTACAAGGTGATTGTTGGTCACTATAATTGCTTAATTAATTTCAAACAACCAAGTGAAACATAAATTATCAACCCAGGGAAGTCTTTTGTTTCAAAGATAGCCACGCACAGTATATACTCAATCCCAAAAGCAACTTAGTGTTGTAGTAAAGAAATCTATACTAACTATACTTGCTTGAATGAACTGAAGCCCTGAATTAAATCACAGGAAAGTAATTTCCCTATTGCAGTCCTTAAAGATCAATCTAAGAATACTGGATTACATTAAAATAATACTTGCAATGGAAAAGAACAACTATTCTGCAATCAGAGAACATGACCCTTACTCTCAAACAGAGACTTCAGTATTAACACTCTTTCATGAAAACAATAATGCAGAAAACAATTAACTCTATTT
>ML796738.1:149379-190764 GCA_009831015.1 Picea engelmannii
GCTTCTCTGGAGTTGCTTCAATGTATCAAAACTTGGATACCCGAATGGTGATTTCCCCTCAATTTAAAGAGGAAATCCCTTCGATACAATCATTACAAAGCATATCTGAATCCTATCCTAAATCGGATCTTCCTTCTAAATCATCATAGGATGTCCTATTCTTACGCAACTGATTGCTGTTACAGGAGCTGAATGAGGTATTGCTGTTACGGCTGGTGTAACAGCTCCTTCATTGCTGCTGATGCTATTTCAGCATCGAAATTCACGGGTTGTTTTAGCCATGTGAATTGCGCTCTTGAATGTGTCGGCCTTGACCGTTAACTGTAACGGCTTGTGTTTCAGCAATTGCAATCCTGACTGTGTGACAGCTCCATGTTTCAGCATCTGCATCCTCGATCTGTATAGCAGCTCCGTGTTTCGGCATATGCGACCTCGGTCTGTGTAGCAGCTTCGTGTTTCGGCATATGCAACCTCGGGCTGTGTAGCAACTCCGTGTTTAGCATTAGGACAGTTCTGTGTTTCAGCACATGCCTCAAATGCTAATCTACAGTTATGGATACTTATGCACTTCTAATTAATAGTTTAGTACAAAAGTAATGTAAAATATTATGCAAAACAGATTAAGCATATAGTAATGAGAAAGGACGTTGTATACCTTGGAATGATCAGATGAAGTGATATTATGAGTCTAAATATAGGTGATGAAGGGTATAATGATGGAAAAAAGTATGGGCAAAAAGGTACAATATGTGGTCCTAACAGTGATTATCATAGCAATTACATGACAATTAATATAGCATTAACAAAATAGTTTACATGATTGTTTTCATAATAAGTAATATAGAAATAACAAGGCATTTAACATTCTAGTTAACATACAATTAACATAACATTAACAAGACAGTTTGTATGACTGTTAACATAACCATTCATAGCGCAATAACCAGGCGATTTATATAACTGTTAACTATTTAACTCGCTGTGACATTTAATCAATAGAAGGAATCTGTTGACCAATAACATTGTTGTAGCAATTGTTATGGAAATTAATAAGGCAAAAATATAGCATTTCATATTGCAATTAACATGGCCTTTAACAGAAAAAGGAGGTTGCTAACCATTAACATTTCTGCAACAATTATTCTAGTAATTAATAAGGCAACAAAATAACATTTATTATTGTAGTTAACATGATAATGAACATGGCTAGTAACATTGTTGTAGTAATTAAATCTTGGTAGAGAGAACGTTGGGTATGTCTTCAATGTGAAGGAGGATAAAAGGGACAAACAAAACTGTAGAAGGACCAACTCGTGGTCAGTAAACAACAACTCAAGAAATGATTAAGGCAAGTCGTGGTCAATTAAGATGGCAACACAATCAATTTCTAATTATAAAAAATGTGGTCACTCCAGCAAGTAAAGTTGTGATTTAAATGGATAAAATCGTGGGTGATTTCTACAGCAACACAATCAACTTCTGATTATCAAAAACATGGTCATTCTGGCAAGTAAAGTTGTGATTTAAATGGATAAAATCATGGATGATTTCTATAGCAACACCTTCAACTTCTGATTATCAAAAATGTGGTCATTCCAGCAAGTAAAGTTGTGATTTAAATGGATAAAATTGTGGGTGATTTTAGCTTGCAACACAATCTGTTTTTAATTTCCAAATCATGGTCTTCCACAGCAGGAAATTTGATGAATTGAAAAGAAAAAACATGGGCATTAACAGGAATCAAATGACAGAAAAATTTTAAATCAAAACACAGTCTTCATCAAGGGAAAAATCACCCCAAAGGTAAAATGAAATGCAGACAAGAATAATTCCTCTTTTCCATCGCCAAAATACAAAATAAAAATGCAGACCATAAATCATTTCATTTTTCATTTCCAGAATAACCAATGTAAAATGTAGAGATGAATTCATTTCGTTTTTCATTGCTAGAATACCCAATGTAAAATGTAGAGATGAATTCACTTCGTTTCTCATTGCCAAAATACCCAAAATAAAAATGTAGACTAGAAATCATTTCATTTTTCATTGCCAGAATACCCAATGTAAAATGCAGAGATGAATTCATTTCATTTTTCATTGCCAGAATACCCAATGAAAAATGCAGAGATGAATTCATTTCGTTTCTCATTGCTAGAATACCCGAAATAAAAATGCAGACCAGAAATCATTTTGTTTTTCATTGCCAGAATATCCAATGTAAAATGCAGAGATGAATTCATTTCATTTTCCATTGCTAGAATACCCCAATGCATTGCAGACAATAGTAAGAGAAAGCAAGGATCCGATGGGAAGGGTCATGAAATGATTGCATGGGTTCTATTAGTCAAGGCATAGAGAAAACCAACCAGGACACAAGATAATCCATATGCAAAGATCGTTGTCAGATGGCGGAATCAATAATCAGCCAGGGACAAACATCAAGGGTATCCATCTAACAAGTTCATCCTTCGCTCATCATCCTCACACAGAAAAGCAGGGCATTAAGATCCATAGGTATTTTAACGCTAAGGCGACGACCGTAGATCAAAATCCTAGCTGACTGCTCAGGCGAGGACTGGTTAGTCAGGGACGATGGCTAAACAACCACGAAGGTCATAATCAACACGGCAAGGTGGTAAAGATGTGTGGGGAATGAAGCCATGGGAGCCGATCTATCATCGAGATAGGCTAAGAAAATTTTAGAAAACCATCTAGACGATCAGTTCACTCACCCAAGTAAAAATGTAGATTCAAGCATATGTTCTAAACCATTTACCATACAAAACGAAGAAAGCGTATCGTTGCTTGTTCGGAGTGGACGTTCCACATGCTCCTTGCAACTCCCACGTCCCGACCGACGAGACTACACCGGTACCTCCCAGCCAATGCTAGGGGTACTCTTCTTCCCCCTTAGCCCCTTGAGCCACAAAGGGGCCACACACTCACTATCTAGAGATTTCGACTAGCTCCTAGCTTGCCTCGCAAGGCCGAGATACCACTCCTCACCGCGCTGGGTATCCCAACTCCCACAAGTTAAGTCATTCAAGTAGATATTTTTGTAGTGTAACGTTACGAAAACATAAGAGATCCAACCTCCATACCCTCCCTTCATTATATAGAGTTTCTTGGTTCCTTACTTTCCTAAAATCTCATTTAATTAAGTTTTTCAAAATTTAATTCCTAAAAATTCCTCTCCGTACAAGTGTCACCCATCCCCTTCATTCCTCCATAAATTAATTTCTTTAATTAATTAATTATTTTTATTTCCCTCACCCACCTAGAGTTACTCCTAGAATCACTTCTAGGTGTCCCCAAATTCTCTTATAGGTTTTAATGGCTTTCCCCAATATTAAATTGCTAGTTCAGTTTAAATTAGAAAGCTCTTAAATGGTAGATACTTTCCTAAGTTTGACTTTCCACTTTTTCCCTTTTAATGTTTACCTATTTTCCTAATTTCCTAATATTTTAGATTTTTCCCTCTTTCTCCTTTTAGTTAGAACTCAAAAAGGAAGGTGTGGAAATTAACCCCCTTTTTCCCTTTTCTCATTAAATTAATATATTTTAAATTATCATAAAATAATAAAATGATTAATTCCCTTTTCAAATTTTAATCCAACAGTTTTATTTTTATTTTTATGAAACAATTAATTTCTTACTCCCTTCTTGTTACAAGTTTTAACGAAGATCATAATTATTATTTATGTTGTTTTTATTATTATTATCATTATTATTTTATAGAGAGATAAAATTTTACCACTAGCATAGTTTAGACTCAAACCTTAAATTTTCGTGATGGGCGACCTTTTATTAGGGAAAAAGTTTTTTTTTTAATTTCTTATCACATTGTTCATCCTAAGTCCGTCTAGGTTCATTCATTTATCAAAAAAATGTGACGTTCCCTTCAGGACGCACTAGGTGCTCTAAGGGTGCCACTCACCTCATCTGTTCCCTTGCGCGACATGCCCTTTAGGATGCACTATGTGCTCCAAGGGTGTCACTCGCCTCTTTCCATTTTTCTTGTGCGACGTGCCCTTCAGGATGCACCACATGCTCCAAGGGTGTCACTCACCTCTTGACTGACTTGGTAAACATCAAAAACCCCTGGAGTCAATACTCCACTAGGTGAACTTGTGGGAGACTAAGGGCCTCTAAGAAATAAGGCCCCCACCTTATTGCATGCCCCTTAGAATCATCGTGAGTGATTGTCACAGTCTTCCCTCATGGCATCATGGGTCCTCTCGAGATAGGTAATCGTTAACCTACAGTTCGAGCCACGGTGAGAGTGCTAGTAGGTTGTGGCAGGGATGTTGTCCACACCTCCCCTCAACATCAATGAATCATGTCAGAATATATCCATATCATATCATCTAATCAAAAGCACTAAAATCATAGTAAAACAATCAAACCCCAATGGTACACTCCTTGACTTGATCCAGATTCCAAGGGGTTCCATCGATGCCTCTGCATCCTCGAGGTCCAAAATCCTGCACAATCAGTAAAACCGAGTCAATAGCACCTATCTATGTCGAGGCATTAAAAAAACATGTCATCATCCCATAACGCCTCATAATCAAAATCAAAATTTTTAATAACATAATAATCTGGATCACTTGCGAGCAAGTGTCCTCAAAGAACAAGTTCGTTCAGTGCACTAGAGCGGGATGTTACATACAACCCCTCTTGGTCTAAACTTTGTCCCGAAGTTTCACAGTATAAGTGCCAAAATAATGTGTGTCACGGTATCATAATTCTATCTATCAAACAAAAATGGAAATTGTTGGCGCATATCATATGCATCCTCCCAGGTCGCCAAGTGTGGACTATAGTTGTCCCACTAGACCTTGACCTGATCTATCGTTCAATGTCGTATTTTTTGAACGCAATGATCCAAGATGTGGATCAGCTCAACTGTGAGCGCCCCCTCATCTGATACCTGCAAGGAACTCATGTCAATAACATGTGTAGGATCACTAATATAATGTCTCAAAACAGATACATGAAAAACATCGTGCATACACCTCAAAGAATCAGGCAAGGCTAGTCGATAGGCCATGGGCCCCTTTCTCTCCACAATCTCAAAAGGTCCCACGAACCTAGGAGAGATTTTATCTCCCTTTCTAAATTTGATCGAACTCTTATGCGGTTTAACCCGCAAGAAGACTCAATCGCTGACTTCGTAACTACGATCGACACGGTGGACATCGACATAACTCTTCTGTCGATCCTGCACTTCTTTAATCCTTTGTCTTATTGTTTTCATTTGCTCTTCCATTTCTTGGATCGCTTCTGGTCCCACCAATACCCTATCCTCAAGCCAATCCCAACTCAAAGGCATCTGACATGGTCGCCCGTAAAAAAACTCGAAAGGTGCCATCTTAATGGTGCTTTGGTAACTGTTGTTGTAAGCGAACTCCACTAGTGGCAATAATTCTTCCCAACACTTTTGTTGGTCCATCACGTACATGCACAACATGTCCTCCAAGGTCTGGTTCATTCATTTGGTCTGCCCGTCAGTCTCTGGGTGATACGCAGTACTAAAGTTAAGTTCGGTTCCCAAGGCCTCTTGAAAACTCATCCAAAATCGTCCATTAAACACCAATCCTCGATCAGATATAATCCTCTTAGGCATGCCATGCAGCCTCAAAATCTCACTGATGAAAACCCTAGCTATGTCAAGTGCCTGATATATTGTATACACAGGAATAAAGTGAGCACTCTTCGTCAGAGTATCTACTACTACAAAAATCGATTCATGTCTCCTTGCCGTCAGTGGCAATCCAACAATAAAATCCATCAAAATAACCTCCCATTTCGATTCTGAAATAGCGTGTGGTTGTAGTAATCCTGTTGGGTGTCTATGTTCAGCCTTTACCTGCTGACATTCTAGATATCTAGCCACATAGTTGACTATGTCTGCCTTCATTCCCTTCCAGAAGAATAAGGGTTTAAGGTCTACCCTCATCTTCGTGACTCCCGGGTGAGCCATGTAAACTACTCTATGAGCTTCACTTAGGATCAACATCCTCAACTTGTCATTCAGCGGTACGTAGATCCGATTTTTAAACCTCAATAAACCATCACTATCAAATGAAAATCCTTCAAATTGTGGTACCATCATTGTGTTTTGTCCGATAAAACCCTCGACCTCTTTGTACCAGTCATCGTCACGCTGTAAGGTTAGAATATTTTCACGTATATTCATTTGAAGAGGCAACACCAAAAAGATGCACGGTCTCCAACTCAAAGCATCTGCCACTCAGTTCACTGTTCCTTTTATGTAAGTAATCTCGAAGTTGTACTCTCTAAGAAATTTCGACCAACGTCGTTGTTGCACATTCAGGTCGCTTTGCGTAAAGATGTGTTGTAGTCCATAGTGGTCAGTCTTTATTTCAAATTTTCATCCAACAAGGTAGTGTCTCCAAACCTTCAAGGCATATACAATGGCTAACAACTCCAAATCGTGCGTTGCGTAGTTCTCCTCATGCCTTCTCAGTTTCCTCGAAATGGAAGCGATTACTCGTCTGTCTTGCATTAAGACTCTGCCTAAGCCTTCCTTGGATGTGTTAGTGCATACCAAGAATTCCACGTCCATGTCCGATACCTTTAGTATCGGTGTTGTTGTTAACAACTCCTTGAGCCTCTGAAATTCTTCCGCGCATTTCTCGTTCCAAACAAACTTCTGGTTTTTCTTCTGCAATTTCGTGATCGGATTTGCTATCTTCGAAAACCCCTCTACAAACCATTGATAGTATCCTACTAAACCCATGAAGCTATGCACTTCTGGGACATTCATCGGCGTAGGCCATTCCATAATGGCCTTGACCTTTGTTGGATCCATAGTGATACCTTCACCGAAGATGGCGTGCCCTAAGTAGTGGATCTTCGATTGATAAAATGAGCATTTGGATAACTTCCCATACAATTTGTGCTCTTGTAGACATTGTATTACCAAGCGCAAGTGCTCATCATGCTCCTTCGTCGTCCGAGAGTAAATAAAAATATCATCAATGAATACTTGGATGAACTTGTCCAAGTACTCGCGGAACACCCCATTCATCAAACTCATAAATACCCCTGGGGCATTTGTCAATCCAAATGGTAAAACAATAAACTCGTAATGTTCAAACCTCATCTTAAAGGAGGTCTTAGGGATGTCATCTTCCTTAATCCATAACTGGTGATACCCTGATTGCAAATCGATATTTGAGAACACTGTCACGCCCTTCATTTGATCGAACAGATCATCAATCCTTGGCAATGGATATTTATTCTTGATCGTGGCCTTGTTCAATTGACAGTAGTCAATTCAGAGCCTCCATGACCCATCCTTCTTTCGTATGAAAATAACAGGTGCACCCCATGGTGACACACTAGGATGTATCAGTCCCAGGTCCAACAACTCCTTCAGTTGCATTCTCAACTCCTGTAATTCTGGGGTTGACATCCGATAAGGAGTTCTAGCTATCGGTTCTATTCCCAGTTTTAGGTCTGTAGTAAAATCCAATTCCCTCTCTGGAGACATCCCAGGTAACTCCTTCGAAAATACGTCTGCAAAATCTCTCACCACTGGAATTTGTTCTAAACCTTCTGCTAATCCCTTCTTGTTTAATGCAAGGATCGCATAAATCTTGCACCCCTTACACATGCTCTTCCATAGCTATAAGGAAGAGATGAACCTCAGGGAAACTCCCTGGTTCCATCCTACAATCACATGTCTCTGTCCCTCGTCATCGACCAAGCTCAAACATTTTGTCTTACAGTTGAGTATCGCCTCATGCGATTCCAACCAGTCCATACCAATTATGCCATCATAAGATCCTAAGATCGTGATGTACAGGTTGGCCCTTGTGACAAAATCTCTTAGGTTAAGGGTACAGCCCGTAACCTTTCCTCCAAACTTCTGTTTGGCTCCCAAATCCATCTCTACGAAGCTAAACTTGTCTTGTTCGACTGCCTTTACCTTAATCCTTTTTAGCGTTGCACCAGAAATGAAACTCTCGGTAGCACTGGGATCTATCAAAATACTAAGGGTCTAGTCAATGACGGTACCTGTCGTCTCAAGCAAAGTCGACTGGTGCTATGTTTGGCGGTTATTCACCATTGCATGAATCCGATGGTCCTTGCCCATATCTCCCACGGTAGTGGGTCTGATTGATCTGGACGCTCTAGTTCTCTCCACCAGGCAGTTGCGCTGGTAGTGTGGCTCCCCACATGTCCAACACCCCTTCTTCGGCCCAGTAGTCTTGGTACCCGATGTAGAAGGTGACATCCCTTCGGCCTGGAATCCTGGTCTATTCTGCTAAACATGCCTAAATTGTTGCTGCTACGGTCGACGTTGTTGTTGATGTTGTGTTCCCCGATAAGGTGTCCGCTATTGAGGCATCGGTCGTCGAGGTGTAGTGAAATAGGATCCCCTCTGGAAGCCACGATATCCCGGTGTATGTCTAGCTGGTGTCTGATGCCGTTGTTCTCTAGAAGACACTTGCCCTGCTGGTCTCACTGGAGTCCTAGTATGAACCCCACTGATAAGCTCCTCTTCTTCTATGAGGGCCTTCTGGATGGCATCATGAAAGGTTTGAGGCATCAAAATCCTAACCTTTGCACGTAAGTTGTCGTTAAGGCTGAACACGAACCTGTTGACCTTAAGTTTCTCAGTGTTAATATGCGGAGCATACTGGAGAAGCTCCATAAAACGGGCCTTGTACTCGGGCACCGTACAACTGCCCTATTGTAAGGTGTTGAACTCATTGAGCTGATACAAAATGAATTTCTATGAAAGGTACCTCTCTTAGAACCATTCCTCGAACAGTTCCCATGACACGTCTTCGATGACCATGTTTAGTTGCGGTAGGAGCATCTTCCCCCATAGAAGAGTTCTTCCTTTCAGTTGGAAGACCGCCATGTAGACCTTCATGTTGGAGGTATAATCGCAAAGTGCAAAGCACATCACCATATTCTCCAACCATGACTCAGTGGCTACATCGTCCAGGGCACCAAATAACTCGGGAAATTTGACCTTCTCGAGTTCACAGTGAAAGCTACCAGTACCGACCGGAGCGCACGGTGGAACCTCAGGGGGTGCCAATGCCCTGGCCTCATCTCTGTCAAAATGGTTGATTAGTGCCTCAGACATGTGCTGAAAAGATCTCATCATTCCGACCACATCACCGACTGCTATTTGCTCTTGCCTGGCAACCTATTCATCTCCCTGGGGGTTATACCCCTCAAGCATGGATGGTACTGAAGACGTCACAGATCCTCCCCTAGCACCCCGTCGTCTGCCTCCGTGGTGTCCTCTAGCCATGATTACCTGCATGAATACAAGTCAACTCAATTAGAAACATTATAATCAAGTCATATCAACGAAAGTCGTAGTGATCCCAAGTCGCGGGTTGAACCCGCTCTGACACCATATGTAACGAACCTCCCATTTCGTTACAACAACAAGCCTCACATAACAAGTGCAAACAATTTTTTTTTATGTGTGTATGTAGGAAGGTAATAATGACATTATACTCAACATCGCAACATGACGACAAACACAATGCATGCAACTCACGCCACAACAAACATAACAACCTAACATAGAAGAACATCAAGCACTTGGAAGCAATGTATGACATTCAACCGACGAAGAATAAGAATGACTACCCGCCCATCCTAATCTGCAATGGTTAGGACCTCCAAAACACATAAGCAACGCTCAAGCCTAGGTTCCCATCGATTTTGACCATTTAAGGTCTCAAGGTTGACGACTATTTTGAGGAACAAGGAGGTGTCTACATCTTGCCCGACATAAGTAAAACAAGCCTACTAAGCTAAGGATAATCATCCTAACAACCCCACGCACCCAAAATTAATTACACAAGTAACTAGAACCCTTACAGTGAGAAACCAAGCACATTAAATGTTTACAAAACCAGGTACAAACATTAACTAAAATGAACAACAACACCCTCAATGGAAAGCGCAAGCTAAAAACAACTTCATCAACAACCCAACCATTAATCAAGGTTAAAAGGTCAATATCTATGATTTAAATTGGCGTTAATTACAGATCAATTAACCAGCCTAAATTCCATTAGTCAACGAGTTACCAACTGAACTTAACATGAATTACGACTCCATTTAGCATGTCTGAGTTACCAATTAGGCGATATCTATAAATCCAACTAACATCAATTACATATCTAAATTAACAAGTCTAAAATTTGCAATCTTAGTCTTTACTCACCATACAAATTTTAATATTTATTACAACCTAAATGGACAATTCTATATTAATTTGAATCCCCATCCAACTAGTCATAAACTTAAATAACAACATTAACATTCTTAAAGTGGAATGTTACCATTAGCACTTATAAGAAATTAAATCTCAACATGTAGTCTAGCTATATTGCTCGAACTAACAATGCTAGCGATCTCTATCATAGAGAAGGGAACTGCTAACTATTAACAATGTTGTAGCAATTTAACAAGGTGATTATCATAGCAGTTACATGACAATTAATATAGCATTAACAAGATAGTTTACATGATTGTTTTCATAATAAGTAATATAGCAATAACAAAGCATTTAACATTCTAGTTAACATACAATTAACATAACATTAACAAGGCAATTTGTATGGTTGTTAACATAACCATTCATAGTGCAATAACCAGATGATTTATATAATTGTTAACTATTTAACTCGCTGTGGCATTTAATCAATAGAAGGAATCTATTGACCAATAACATTGTTGTAGCAATTGTTCTGGCAATTAATAAGGAAACAATATAGAATTTCATATTGCAATTAACATGGCCTTTAACCGAAAAAGGAGGCTACTAACCATTAACATTGTTGCAACAATTATTCTAGTAATTGATAAGGCAAAAAAATAACATTTATTATTGCAGTTAACATGATAATCAACATGGCCAGTAACATTGATGTGGTAATTAAAGCTTGGCAGAGAGAACGTTGGGTATGCATTCAATGTGAAGGAGGATAAAAGGGACAAACTGAACTGTAGAAGGACCAAATCGTGGTCAGTCAACAACAAATCAAGCAATGATTAAGGCAAGTCGTGGTCAATTAAGACGGAAACACAGTCAATTTCTAATTATCAAAAATGTGGTCACTTCAGCAAGTAAAGTTGTGATTTAAATAGATAAAATTGTGGGTGATTTCTACAACAACACAGTCAACTTCTGATTATCAAAAACATGGTCATTCCGACAAGTAAAGTTGTGATTTAAATGGATAAAATTGTGGATGATTTCTATAGCAACACAGTCAACTTCTGATTATCAAAAACGTGGTCATTCCAGCAAGTAAAGTTGTGATTTAAATGGATAAAATCATGGGTGATTTCATCTTGCAAAACAATCCGTTTTTAATTTCCAAATCGTGGTCTTTCACAGCAAGAAATTTGCTGAATTGAAAAGCAAAAACATGGGCATTAACAGGAATCAAGTGGCAGCAAAAGTTTAAAGAAAAACACAGTCTTCATCAAGTGAAAAATCGCCCCAAAGGTAAATTGAAATGCAGACAAGAATAATTCCTCTTTTCCATCGCCAGAATACAAAATAAAAATGCAGACCAGCAATCATTTCATTTTTCATTGCCAGAATACCCAATGTAAAATGCAGAGATGAATTTATTTCGTTTCTCATTGCCAGAATACCCAAAACAAAAATGCAGACCAGAAATCATTTAATTTTTTGTTGCCAGAATACTCAATGTAAAATGTAGAGATGAATTTATTTCGTTTTTCATTGCCAGAATACCCAATGTAAAATGCAGAGATGAATTCATTTCATTTCTCATTGCCAAAATACCTAAAATAAAAATGCAGACCAGAAAACATTTCGTTTCTCATTGCCAGAATACCCAATGTAAAATGTAGAGATGAATTCATTTCGTTTTTCATTGCCAGAATACCCCAATACAACACAGACAACAGTAAGAGAATGCAAGGATCCAATGGGAAGGGTCATGGAATGATTGTAGGGGTTCTATCAGTCAAGGCATAGAGAAAACCAACCAGGACACAAGATAATCCACATGCAGAGGTCATTTCCAGATGGCGGAATCAACAATCAATCAGAGAAAAACATCAACGGTAGCTGGCTAACAGGTTCATCCTTCGCCCATCATCCTCACATAGAAAAGAAGAGCATTGAGATCCATAGGTCTTTTAATGCTAAGGCGATGACCGTAGATCAGGCTCCTAGCTGACTGCTCAGGCAAGGACTGGTGAGTTAGGGACAAAGGCTAAACAACCACGAAGGTCATAATCAACACAACAAGGTGGTCAAGACGTGCGGAGAATGAAGCCATGGGAGTCGATCTATCATCGAGCTAGGCTAAGAAAATTTCACTCACCCAAATAAAAATGCAAATTCAAGCATAAGTTCTAAACAATTTACCATACAAAACAAATAAAGCGTATCGTTGCCTGTTCAGAGTGGACGTCCCGCGTGCTCCTTGCAACTCCCGTGTGCCGACCGACGAGACTACACCAGTACCTCCCAGCCAATGCTAGGGGTACTCGTCTTCCCCCTTAGCCCCCCGAGCCGCAAAGGGACCACACACTCACTATCTAGAGATTTCGACTAGCTCCTAGCTCGCCTCGCAAGGTCGAGCTACCACTCCTCACCGAGCTGGGTATCCCAGCTCCCACAAGTTAAGTCAGTCAAGTAGATATTTCTGCAGCGTAACGTGACGTAAATAGAAGAGATCCAACCTTCATATCCTCCCTTCATTATATAGAGTTTTGTGGTTCCTTACTTTCCTAAAATCTCGTTTAATTAGGTTTTTTAAAATTTAATTCCTAAAAATTCCTTCTTGTACAAGTGTCACCCATCCCCTTCATTCCTCCATAAATTAATTTCTTTAATTAATTAATTATCTTTATTTCCCTCACCCACCTAGAGTTAATCCTAGAATCACTCCTAGGTGTCCCCAAATTCTCTTACAGGTTTTAATGGCTTTCCCCATTATTAAATTGCTAGTTTAGTTTAAATTAGAAAGTTCTCAAATGGTAGATACTTTCCTAAGTTTGACTTTCATCTTTTTCCCTTATGTTCTATATTTCCCTTTTAATGTTTACCTGTTTTCATAGTTTCCTAATATTTTAGATTTTTCCCTCTTTCCCCTTTTAGTTAGAACTCAAAAAGGCAGGTGTGGAAATTAACCCCTTTTTTCCCTTTTCTCATTAAATTAATATATTTTAAATTATCATAAAATAATAAAATGATTAATTCCCTTTTCAAATTTTAATCCAACATTTTTTTATATTTTTTTTTTATGAAACAATTAATTTCTTACTCCCTTCATGTTACAAGATTTAACGAAGAAAAATAATCATTATTTATGTTGTTTTTTTTTTTATTATTATTATTACTATTTTATAGAGAGATAAAATTTTACCGCTAGCATAGTTTAGACTTAAACCTTACATTTTCGTGATGGGCGACCTTTTATTAGGGAAAAAGTTTTTTTTTTAAATTCTTATCACATTGTTCATCCTAAGGCCGTCTAGGTTCATTCATTTATCAAAACAACGCGACATGCCCTTCAAGACGCACTAGGTGCTCCAAGGGTGCCACTCGCCTCATCTGTTCCCTTGCGCGACGTGCCCTTCAAGATGCACTACGTGCTCCAAGGGTGTCACTCGCCTCTTTCCATTTTTCTTGTGCGATGTGCCCTTCAGGATGCACCACGTGCTCCAAGGGTGTCACTTGCCTCTTGACTGACTTGGTACACATCAAAAACCCCTTGAGTCAATACTCCGCCAGGTGAACTTGTGGGAGACTAAGGGGCTCTAAGGAATACTGCCCCTGCTTTATTGCGTGCCCCTTAGAATCATCGTGAGCGACTATCACAGTCTACCCTCACAACATCGTGGGTCCTCTCAAAATAGGTAATCATTAACCTACAGTTCGAGCCACATACGGAGTGCTAGTAGGCTATGACAGGGTTGTAGTCCACACCTCTCCCTCAACATCTTTTATAGTCATGCGTGACCCCTTTACTCCACATGTGAGTCTGGTCGGCAAGCTATCGTCAACCTGCATCATCAATGAATCATGTCAGAATATATCCATATCATATCATCTAATCAGAAGCACTAAAATCACAGTAAAACAATCAAACCCCAATGGTACACTCCCCGACTCGATCCAGAGTCCAAGGGGTTCCATCGATGCCTCTGCATCCTCGAGGTCCAAAATCCTGCACACTTAGTAAAACTGAGTCAATAGCACTTGTCTATGTCGAGGCAGTAAAACAACATGTCATCATCTCATAACGCCTCATAATCAAAATCAAATGTTTTAATAGCATAATAATCTGGATCACTTGCGAGCAAGTGTCCTCAAAGAATAAGTTCACTCAGTGTGCTAGAGCGGGATGTTACATCATCCCAGGGTGCCATGGTTTCATCATTTGAGAGTATACAAAGTTGAGAGTAGGATGACACCTAGTAATATATCAATGGAGTCACCAAATGATCCCCCTTGGATCATCAAAGAAGGGTGAGGGAACTACCCTCGATGGATTCGCCAGGTAAACTTGAGAGATAAGAGCTTCAGGAAAATTTTACTAGAAGATATGGCATTGAGGAGAATGACTCAACCCTCCCTGAAAACGACGCCAAAATGTTATCATAGGACTTGTACTTGTGCAAAGCCCCAATGAAAGTCCCCAAATATGTGTAACTACAATAAATCCTACCATTGTCACCTTAGCAATAAATCCCCTTGTTTTAGTTATTGAGGAGGTCCACCATAGGGGAGGCCTCCCTGGTGACCTCAAGGGATCGAAGTAGCAAGTTTTTTATCCAAGCCTAACACCCTCTCTCTTGATCACCTAAGTCAAGGTATAGGTCAAGGATAAATAAGAAGTAATAAGGTGGTTTGAGCACATACCCAAAACAAGAACACTTGCAACATATAGATAATGATTTCCAAGTACAAGCATGCAAATAATTCCTCTTTAAGACACTAGATAGTGAAATTTTCAATGGCAGGTATGAAATTGCATCAATTAACAATAATATAACAATCATGAAATAATTATAACAACAACTATGATTACACTTCACAATTGCAACAATTCACCATGAAAACTTAGCATTATCTCAGTAAAACATTATAATCCAATTGTTTGATGCAATTTTTGGGTATATTAGACCATCATTAGAGCAATGTATGAAAAAAATTAGAATATGTTAAGATGCTTGTACAAAACCTTTGCAACAACAACAAGATTATTAGTCAATTATCTTAAGTTGGGATCAATAAAGTTACTAGGAAATTTGAGAGAATTGAAACGAAGAGTTTGTTGATCACTTTCACCATAAGAGAGCTTAAATATTGGTGCCTTTAAGGGCTATGGAGTCTTTACAACAATAATGCAATAAGTTTTGGAGATGAAGCTAGCAAAGAATAAGAGGTAGGGATTAAAATCTAAGGTATTGTCACATTAGGGTCTTAGGGTTTAAGCCTTGAGGGGAATGATTTCTAGAGTGAAAGCACTTTTGGGCTCTAGCAACCTTTTCTCCCTTCTTGCATAATTCAACTAGGTCACAGTCAAGTGTCTAGGGTCAAAATCCTAAAGTGCTAGAATTTTAGGGATTTAGGAGTCTAACCCTAGCTAGGATTTCTTCACAAATTTTGGAAAAAAATAACCTTGTGAGAGGAGGAAGCACTTATTCTCCTCCCTTAGGGTTTTACCAAGCAATATTTCAAGCATGAAAAAGTAAAATTCACCAAAAAACATTAATATCATGAAAAAATATTACAGAAATTTACTTACTTCACCAAGATACCAAGAGATTAAAACCTAATTGCAACAAAACCATCCAAACATTAGCAAATAAGATCCATCACTTGAACATTCAAGCATAGCGCACTAGTATATAAGAGAGATATATCCCAAGAGGGAGAAAATTTCAGCCTTGGTCTCTCACTAAGGTGATAAAACGTGATGATAAAATGAAATGTCAAGGTGATCTATTTATATGGAGCTATGTTGACCTATTTGTCCACATAAAAATGTCAACTACAAAATATAAGAGGGACGACCCTTTTAATTTTCCCTTACACTTTGAAAAAATGAAGTGTGACGTAGGGATAGAGGTAAGACATCAAGCCTCCAAGATGAGATTGTTGGGCCTCCAATGGTAATATGTCATGATCTTACATGAAAATATCTCATGCCATGTGTTTCTTCCTATGAAGCCACCTTTGGAACCATCTCATCCATCAAGCCTTATCCCTTCAAGGTGACGTCAAGGGATAAAAAGTGACATCCCAGGCCTCTAATGGCCAACTTCTAAGTGGATAAGGGTGAAAAATCATGCTCTAGTGGCGTTAAGGAGCCTCCAAAGGCAACATATACCATCTTCAAGGTGAAAATATCATCGTCAATAGTCACCCATACATGGGGTATGGCATCCATCATGTGGGAAAGGTCCTAGAAAGACAAACAAGTACGTCCTCCAAGGGTCCACAAGTTAGAATTATCATTCCAAGTAAGCCACATTTAATACAAGAACCACCCAAACATGTTCATCAAATCCCCCCTTTTCAAAATAAACAAATGATAAAAGACCTTATAAGCTTTTCCAAATTCAGGTATGGGAGGGGTGTCATGGTTCCCTATTGGGTAGTCCAATCCTCAAGTCAAGGAATGTTTCCCAAGAAGACCCTATCTAGATCATGTGATGAGTATGAGGTGGGTTGGGGGAAGACTTTTGGGCATGGGTTTCTTGACATATCAAGGGTTCGTATTATCTCATTTATGGGTTCCTTTGTGGAGAGTGTGATGCATCTTTCATTTGCAATGAAACATTTTCCCAAGCCCTTGCCTCTAATTTATTATGGTCCAAACATTGAGTGTTGTGTGTAATGGAAAGTAAAGAGAACCACAATGCAGCCTGAAGTTAGGAACACATTGATTTCCATATGCACTTGAAATTAAAAGACACCGCAAATTCATTCCCCCAACAAGCGGGACATTTAGTAATTATGTGTTTTATTTTTTAAAAGGTTCTTCATTTTTATGGAGAAGCACTTCATTTCTCTCGGGACCTTAGGGAGAGAATCTAGAAGGATAATTTATGGATTTTAAGATTTTACAGCTACAACACCTCTAGGCCTTTAGCCCCTTCTTCCCATGAAATCAAATATAAGCCCTTCTTGGGGTCAATGAGCCCAAAAACACAAAATATGAGGAAATGAATGGGAAGATGTGCGAAAAGTGGTAAATATGAGTAGGAATGGTACGATGACCCTTCAAGAAGACCCCCCAATAACAACCCTTTTTTTTAGGGTGACCTACTTACTAGGAAACCATGTCAACCCACCAAGCTGAAATAAGGTAAAAGGTATAATTTCCAGGAAAACATTCTATAATCAAGAAAGGAATCTTTACAACATGCTCAAATGCTTCAAATATTAAAGTGACACTTAACATGAGACCGAAATTTTTACCTCATGAATCAAGACCTGTTGTCTTATGGGAGCCAAGATTGTGTAGTGGATGTTTCTCTACTGAAATGATGATGAGATGATATGTGGTGAAATAGAGGGGATTTATGGGTTTTTCTACGCATAGAGATCTCAACACTCTGTGTCTGCTACTTGTGGGCCTTGATATATCATCTTCTTAGCTACCCCTAGGATGGGGGGGTAACAGACACCTAAATGAGAGTATAGGAAAAACATTCCACATTACTATGCACCTACATGCAATTATAGGAGTATGCACCTACATTAACCTACAAGAGTATTCACCTACAACCATCTCTAGAAGCTTATGAACCTATAGGAAACAATGGAGGATAGAACATCGCTAGAAATATACACCATAGCTTAAAAAATTCCCAACCACCTACATAGACCTACAAAAAATGAATCTTTAGCAAATGGTTGTAGACTTTAAAACAAGATTATTATAGAAAAAAACAAAATTCAATATTATGTCATACAAGCTGATCAAATATCCCAAAATTCATGACCATAGCTACAAATGCAATCAACAATTTAAAATACTTCGCATCCAAACATCAAGTCTTTAGATCAAATATTTCCCCAAGAAAAATGTACATCACTTCTACTAAATTTTAGCCAATTATCTTTTATAGATATAGGTGGCATGTCAACAAAACTCAATCTATCACTCACCCTAACTTCTCTCTAGTAACAACATTAAATCTTATCCTTGTCAATATGGATGTTGATATTTGAGATTAGACGTGGGGGGGATTTGTTCTATGATAACACGGAGTAAATAGTATGAGGTAACTCCAAATACGTTGTAGTTATTAGAGTGCAATGTGAGGGTCACATCAAGACAAAACCATAATCATGGCATGTAAAAGGACACTAACATCATCAACCAAACTAAATTTGAATTATATTATATTATAAGCATAGAATTACAAAAAAAATGAGAAGTCAAAATCTAAGTTTCTAAAGAAGATAAGTCTAATAATGAGCCAAGGAAGAGCAATCTAAATTTTTGAAGAATCTAAGTCTAATCTCGAGCCAAGGAAGACTAGTATAAGTTTCTAAACAAGCTAAGTCTAACCTTAATCCAAGGAAGAGTAGTTTGAGTATTCTTCAACCATGCTCAATACATTGTTGACACTCCTTTATATAATACTACCTACCCCATATAAACATTCTAGAGAAGGAACCTTCTAGTAAGACTTCTCACCTTTATTGTGTTCACACTAGGCCTTATTTACTAAATCTAGCCTCCATACATAAAAATACATATTAACCTCTATTGTCATCATTACCCTAGAACCATCAATTGTCGGGAAACAAATTACTTCATGAGAACAAACAAACATCTCATTCTCCCATACAAACTCACTTGTATCTGTGGAGTCTTGATACTCAACAACTAACTTACGTAGTCCTTGACCTATGACTATATTTGCAAGTTTAGTTTCAAGATCAAATTATTGGATAAAAGTCATCCAATTTCTCCTTTGCTTTCCTAGCTCCTATTGAGTAAATAGTGATCGTAGAACAACATGATGCACTATGAATTTAGTATGATTTTTAAGAATGTATGATCTGAAGTGTTTAACAACCTTGTACACATCATAGGCCTATTTTTCAATGGAGGGATAGTTCATATTTTCACCTTGTAAGTTGGTACTCATGAAGGAAATAGGGGCTTCGTTGTTATCATTATCCTTTTGAGTAAGAATAGCTACCAAGGAATAGTCAAAGGAAAAAGTGTAAAGAAATACATATTTGTTGAAATCAGGGCTATGTAAAATAGGGGCTTGAGAAACATAAATATTTATTTTTTCAAAAGATTCCTTCTCTTCTCTATTCCACTTAAACTCGGCATATTTGTGATTAATTTTTTGCAAGGGATTGATTGTTTCAACGAAATATGGTATGAATTAATGATGAAGTTGGTCTTCCCAAATAAATATTTCATTTTTTTTATTGTGAGGAAAGATCAATTGGACGATAAATTTTACCCACTCTGGGTCAATAGTTATCTCATCCTTCAATAAAATGTGGCCCAAGAGTTTCACCTCAATTACACCAAAAATGGTTTTTTTGGGGTTAAGGGAAATTCCATACTTTCTACATCTTTCAAAGATTTTCTTAAGACGTAAAATATGATATGTTCTATGTTTTGAATATATAGTCATATCATCTAGATAAACCACCACACTTTTATTTATCCAAAAATAAATATCCATAACTCGTTGAAAAGTGGCACCTACATTGATTAAGACAAAATGCATGTGTTTGTATGAAAAAGGTACCCCCTTTAGTATGGAAAGTGGTTTTTAATAGGTCCTCCTTGGTCACTAAAACTTGATTATAACATGAGAAACTGTCCAGAAATGAGAACATCTTATATCTTGGGATGTTTTGAAGGAGTTGTTCCATTGGAGGGATGAGGTAGTTGTCTTTTTCAGAGGCTTTGTTTAAATTATGAAAATCCATGCAAAGACAAATATCACCCTTCTTTTTCCTTACAAGCACCAATTTTACTACCCACACAAAATGCCTTACTTGAAAGATAATTTTTGAATCCAACTATTTTTTAATTTCCTTTTGAATTAAAGGTTCAAGAGAAGGGTGGAATGTTTTTAGTTTCCACCGAAAATGTTTGACATCATTCCTTAAAGGTATTGTGTCTTGTATGACCCTTGTGTCATAAGTTTTAAGATCTTGGTAATACCATGAAAAAACATCTTGGTGTTCTTTGAATCATTTTAGATAGGCCCTTTTTTCGTCTAAAGATAATGATTTTCCAAGATTCATGTTCTTGGGTTTTTCAGTGGTACCCAAATTTATCACTTCATATCCTAAACTAAAACTGGTAGTTTTGACATTTAATATTGGACGTTTGAATTTATCCCACAAGTCAAACATACTTTCAAGGTTGATCGCCCATTTGGGCATGGTATGTAATGTAGGCCTCTCTACCATTTCACTATATTTAGCCTTCAAAATCTCAAATTAGTGATCTATTAGGGTATTATGAAATTGATCATCATCAATGGTGAGGTCTCTGAAATTTTCTTCATTGGTTAGGAATTCTAATATATGTTGATCCCATTCAAACACCCTCCAATTGGTGACATTATCAGGGAAAAAGGGTTTATAAAACACTTCAATGGAAAATTTAGTGGCTTCATACTCTTCTAATCAGGATAGTTGAGAGGTTGTTGTGGCCAACGAGTGAGCTAACATGCTTTAGGATCACGAGATAGCAATGATGTTAAAAAAAAAAAATTCATGTATCATCATGTGGAATTATTATTGATAATTCCTAAGGAGTGGTGAGTTCTAAAGTATGTTCCAAATATGCCTCCCTATGATTTCAAAATATTCAAAAAAAATGAGTCTTTTAATATTCAAATCAATATCCTTTTTTAGTCCTTGAACCAAATATCCATATTCAACAGTTTTATTTGTACATTCAAAGTCTAACCTGCAAAATAAAAAACTATGTTTACCATTTGGGTATATAAATACACACCCAACCCCTTCTCCTTATTGAGATTAAAATCCATCAAAGAATAGTGTCCAAATATTAGGAACAATGCTCTGTACTATTTTGTCCTTTCGATTTTTTGTGATTTCATAATTTTTTAGATTTTCTTCTAAAGTGTTGTTTACAATTTGTACATTTGGGCTGTCATGGATTTATAAGAAAATTTCTTCCTCTTGCAAACACAATTTTTACTTTTGAGTGATTGATATTTACAATGTCAAAGCTATTAAATTACAGAAGTCTGGATCAAGTGAGTAGTTTCCTAGGATGGGATATTTAGATGATGAGGGTTCATTTTTTGATTCTAAATCAATCACAGTGTGTTTCATATACTTTTCTTTGTCAATCCTAATTTTATTAGGTTTCCCATTCTAGGGTAACCATAAGTGAGACCAATCTAAGAAAAAATACCATTTTAGGTTTTGTGACCAGACTCCATTGAGAAGGAGACTGTAAGATTTAGGAGTACCCACAACAACAATGTCAACAACTTGATGGATTTTTGGGTTTGAAGAAACTCTATACGGAACATCTTTCATCTCCCCAATAACCTTCACTTATGATCTATCTAACTGAATGATATGAGTGGAACATTTAGTGGGTGCAACATTCAATTTTTTTGCATACATAGTAAAGCATGACATTCAAGGATGCTCCAGATTCTGTTAGAAAAACATGATCGCGGAGAAATAAAATAAAAATAAAAAGAATGCAGAAATAAAACATAGAAGATACACAATACAATAGAGACACAAATATATGTGGTTCACCCAGTGTGGGCTACGTCCACCGGAGAAATTGTGAGGTCCTTCCTTTTTATTATCCAACAAATTAAGGGATACAACCTACAACACACCCGATGTAACTTCCTCTTATTTCTCTCACAGTCTCCTCTATCATAATACAATATTCACAATAATGGATAGTTGCAATAAATTTCCCTCATAAAAGAGGGTTTCCTTCTAGGAAAAAAAAACCCTAACATAAATTCTATCGTCATATATGTGACCTTATAATGAATGGTCCAGATTTACTATGAAATTACAATATAGATTTACAAGGAAAATTTTCCTTTGGGGACCCACTTTCCCCCAGACCCAGCAAGTGGGGCAATCCACCCCTGCACTCCCTCATGTGGAGTAGTGTACATTATTCTGGGGTGTAAATTCCTCATGGGGTATAAGCAAGGCTGTAAATAAATGCCTATGAATTAGGAATATAATCAGGCTTCACAACCAACAATCTCCCACTTGGAGACTGATCTCAACAACTCCAATGATGTTGTATCTGTTGGACTATGATCCTTCTTGGACCTGGAAAATTTATCATCTTCACCTTCATGCTTTAAGACCAATTGAAACTGAGCAAGAATTCATTTTCTCCCTGGTTACTCCCTTTGTTAACATGTCTGCAAGATTTTGGCTAGTGTGTATCTTTTCCAACTTCAAATGTCCATATTCTAAGACAGATCGTATGAAATGGTACCTGATTTGTATATTCTTAGTCTTTGAATGGAAGGTTGAGTTCTTTGCAAGATGAATGGCACTCTCATTGTCACATTACAACTTGCTAGTCTCCTACTTCTTTCCTAATTCCTCCATAAACCTCTGTAACCAAATCATTTATTTACTAGCCTCTACAGCAACAACATACTCTACTTTTGTTGTTGAAATTCCAACAAACTTTTGAAATTTCTAAATCCAACTTACTGTTATTCCACCTATAGTAAAAACATACCCATGTGGTGCTCCTCCTGCTATCTTTATCACTTTCCATATTTGAATCAACATATCCTTGTAGAACAATGTTTGAACCTCCAAAACATAATGCATGAGTAGAAGTACCTCTAAAATACCTGAGAATACACTTTATTTCCTCCTAATGTTCTTTACCTGGATTCTTCACCTACCTGCTCACAACTCCCACTGCATGTGCAATATCTAGTCTTGTGCAAACCATCGCATCCATAAAGCTACCAATTGTTGATGAATAAAGGACCCTGGACATGTACTCTATATCCTCCTGTGTCTTGGGACACATTTCCTTAGTTAATTTGAAATGGCTAGCCAAAGGTGTACTAACTAGTTTTGCATTCTGCATTCTAATCCTCTCCAACATCGTCTCTATGTACTCACCCTGAGACAATGTCAATTTGCGATTTTTCATGTCTCTTGTTATTCTCATACCAAAGATTTTCTTTGCAGGACCCAAATCCTTCATCGCAAATGAATTAGCTAATTTATTCTTGAGCACATTTATAGCCTGCATATTAGACCCTGTAACAACCATTTCATCTACATACAATAGAAAGATAAAATAGATTCTATTTTCTAACTTCTTAAAATAAACACATTGATCAGAATGACATCTACTATAACCTTGTTCTGTCATAAACCTGTCAAAATTCAAATACCATTGCCTTGGAGCTTTCTTTAGGACATAAAATATCTTCTTTGACTTGCATACAAAATGTTCATTCCCTTTGACCTCATACCTCCATGGTTGGTGCATATAAATATCTTCCTCCAAATCCCCATGGAGAAAAGTTGGTTTTACATCTAATTGTTCAAGATGTAAATATTATACTTCCACAAGACTTAAAATAGTCCTAATTGAAGTCATTTTAACAACATGAGAAAATATTTCATCAAAATATATACCTTTATTTTGTGCAAACCCCTTTATAACAAGTCTAGCCTTGTACCACTTTTTTCCTCCATCTTCTTCCTTCAAGTTGTAAACCCATTTATTCTGTGATGGTCTTTTTCCTGTAGGAAACTGAATGAAATCCCAAGTCTGGTTATTTACCAGGGAATCCATTTCCTCTTTCATTCCTTTCTCCCACTTATTTTTAGTGTCTACTTGGATTGCCTCTTCATAACATTCTGGTTCACCAGAATCAATCAACAATAAATAATACAATGAAGGAGAGTATCATTCAAGGGTTCTACTTAAACTGGTAGATATTCTAACAACACTTGTAGGAGTTTGAGGTACTTGTTGCTCCTGTCGTTGTACATTTTGATTTTCTGGTACCTTTGGAATTTCCTTTTCAGTGATCTCATGAAGCATTGTGTATTTTTGTTTTTCTTTTTCCTGTTTCTTTCCCTACAATTGATCTTTGTACATGACCTTCTCATTGAATATGACATCTCTACTCCTAATGATTTTGTGATTTTTATAATCCCATAAGAGATAACCAAAATCATTAACACAGTATCCAATAAAGGTACACTTCTTGGATTTTTCCTCAAGATTTGTTATATTTTGTTTATCAATATTGACAAATGCTTCACAACTGAAAGTCTTCAAAAAGGAATAGTTTACCTTTTTACCTGTCCATGCCTCCTCTGGAATTATACCATCCAAAGAGATTGAAGGTCCTCTGTTTATTAAGTAAACAACAATATCTACAACATTTATCCATAACTGTAAGGGAAAACCAACATGCAATCTCATACTCCTTGTACGTTCCATGATTGTCTTGTTCATCCTTTCTAACACACCATTTTCTTGTGGTGTTGTTGGAAATTTCTTCTCTCTACGAATCCCATGGTATGAACAGTAATCATCAAACTCCTTGATGCAATATTCACCTCCATTTTCTGATCTGAGACACTTCAACATTTTTCCTGTCTCATTCTCAACCAAAGATTTCCATTTCTTAAAAGTATCAAAAACATCAGATTTTTCTCGAATGCAATAAACCCAAGTTTTTCTAGTTGCATCATAAATAAAAGTAACATGATAACGAGATACACCAAGAGATGATACCTAATATGGTATCCATACATATGTATCAAAAATATCCAACCTTTCACTCTTCTTTTCTTTTCCGACTCTAAGAAATTCGACTCTCTTATGTTTTCCATAAATACAATGCTCACAAAAATCCAAATCAATTTGTTTAAGATTTGGAAACAAATTTATTTTATGAAGTATCTGCATCCCCTTCTGACTCATGTGTCCAAGAATATGATTCCACAGTATTGTATCCACTCCTGTAGAAACTAACGAGATAGAAGAGTTGATATTACGAGTACATAAATACAATGTGCCTACCTTATCTCCATTTTTTTATCACCAATGATCCTTTGGTGAACTTCCACACCTTATCTATAAATATGGATATACAACCTTCACTTTCCAACTACCCCGTTGAAATTAGATTTTTCCTTAGATATGGAACATGTCTTACCTCTTTCAACAACGATTGGTTTCCATTCCTTTTCTTTATTTTTACCTTTCCGATTTCAACAATTTTGCATGGTACATCATCACCCAAATGAACCTGTCCAAAATCACCTTGAACATAATCTAGAAAATGTTTCCTATAGGGTGTATCATGAAATGAAGCCCCTGAATCTACTAGCCAATGCTCAGAGATATTATCTACAGAAAGAATGAAATCATCTTGTAACACATCACCTGTTACATTTGCTTCCTAATTTTTCTCCTACTGTCCATCTTTTTGTTTTTTTGGAGCTCTGCAATATTTCTTCAGATGTCCTTTCTTTCCACAAATCCAGTACTCTATCTTTCCAAGTATGGATTTGGATCTTCCCTTCCTAGAATTCCCGCAGTTCCCAGATCCTTTTCCTCTATCCTTTTGTCTTCCCATGTTCTCCATGTTTAACGCATTACTTGATGCCTCACTTGTTCTTTTCCATCACATTTCCTTGCTAAGGATAACACCAAAAACATCATGAAATTTTAGAGTGTTTGAACCAGAGACAGAGTTACTTACAACCATGACCAAGCCATTCCATCTTTCTGGCAATGAGCACAATATTAGAAGAGCCTTGACCTCATCATCAAAGTCCACTTTTACAGAACTTAGTTGATTAGTAACCGTATTAAATTCATTTAAATGATATGAAATAGACCCACCTTCTGAAATATTCATATTAAATAATATCTTCATTAGAAATACCTTATTGGACACTGAGGGTATTTAAGACAGTTTATTCAATGCATCCATCATCTCCTTCATTTTATTTTCTTTCAAAATATTGAAAGCCACCGATGTTTCTAGGCTCAACCATATTGTTCCTAGTGCCTTTCTATCAAGAACCTCCCATTATTCTTCATTCATGGTTTTTGACTTCTTTGATATTCCACCCAATGGTAGGAATATATCCTTCTGATATAAATAATCTTCCATCTACATCTTCCATAAATGGTAGTTTTGTCCATTAAATTTCTCAACCCTAAACTTTTCATCTTGCGTCATTGCTCCCACCCGAACCAGGAACCTTCTTTTCCTGTGAATTACCTTTCACTCTGATACTAGCTGTTAGAAAAATAGGATCGAAGAGAAATAAAAAAAAATGTGGAAATAAAACATAGAAGATACACAATACAATAGAGACACATATATACATGGTTTACTCAGTGTGGGCTACGTCCATCAAAGAAATTTCCAAGTCCATTTTTATTATCCAACAAATTAAGGGATACAACCTACAACACACCCATTGTAACTTCCTCTTCTTTCTCTCACGGTATCCTCTCTCAGAATACAATATTCACAATAATACATAGCCACAATACATTTCCCTCATAAAAGAGGGTTTCCTTCTAGGTAAAAAAATCCTAACATAACTTCTACCATCAGATCTCTGACCTTATAATGAATGGTCCATATTTACTATGAAATTACAATATATATTTACAAGGCAATTTTTCATTCCCTCGAACCCCTGTCGGGGGCCCACTTTCCCCTAGACCTCGCAGGACTAGCAAGCCCCCCCTACACTCCCCTACGTGGAGGATTGAACATTCTTTCGGGGTTTAAATCCTTCATGGGGTATAAACATGGATGAAAACAAAGGCCTCTGAATTAGGAAGATAATCAGGCTCCATAACCAACAAGTTCAACCAAACAATTACGAACATTACGGTTGAAATTTTCAAAAGTTAACAAAAAATGATGTGTTAGTGACTTGGATTTATTTTCTTTTGAAGATGTATTTATTTTTTACTTTTGAGCGTTACCAAAATCAATTTTATTTATGATTTGGGTAGGGGTTACAGTTTGAGATCTTTATTTTTTAAATATTTAAGAAAAAGAGTCTTTTGTTGAGAAATTTTATAGAGTTCCATTACTGAAATATTTTCTTTAATATTTTTTAAATCTTCCATCACATTGTATTCCATATGTTAAAAATTGTGTCATATGGACCTAATAAAGGTAGTGGATACAAGAGAAGGTCTGACCATAAGTATAGGTTCCCATGGTTTCCTAGGTGCCTAAGATACAATGGGTTTGGACTGAGATATAGGGCCTTTACTCATGGTATGGATAGCAATTGTATCATCTCTCACATCATCTTCTTCTATCATGTTTACTTCGGGAATCATGTCCCATAAGAGCATGGTTATTTCCCTGGGGTGCTCAAATTGTTCTTCATATGTATCATCTTGTGCTGGTCATTGGCTTGGTGTAACACACCCAACCCCTAAGTCTCCTTTTAATGAATGGGAAATTATGAATTTCACTTTTGTTGACTATCTAAAATCCTTGATTTCATATCTCCATCGTCTTCTTATCTTCAAGAGATTTTCTACAATGGAAACTTTGCTCAAAACGGAGCTCTAGAACAAAATTTATGACCCTCTAAAGTTATCGTGTTTTCAACCTCTATTCCACTAACATGTGGCACCCATGTTACACCTCGCCACATGTTCCATCTGACATGGAAACAACGTGGCACCGATGTGGCATCTATCTAACCCGCCACAAGGGAATTTCAATCCAAGAAATTCTACATTCATTATCTCTCAGAATTTCTTTTGGCGTACTCTTCGTTTACCTTTGATGGACATGTTATTGATGAATATTCCCTGTCATTGTCGTCCATTCGAAGTTTGAATGGTGTGAGAATTTTCTCTGCTCCAAACTCAAGGTATCGAGGAATAGCCCCTTCTCCTTGATGGATGACATAGATGCACGTCACGATCTCTCGATCGACAGTTGAGATCCATCCAAAGCCTAAAGTTCAATTGTCCAACTGGACACCACTCAACAAGTCAACCATTCAAGAGATGACATTTTTCACTCTAAGGACACCCTAGCTTCCTTACTAGCAAGCCACGTCATCAATGACTTTAACACTTCACCTATTATCTTAGGAGAAACCTATGGTAGATCGAAGACTATCGTCACCTCTCCCTCATTTACATATCTATGGTCGAGATCTACCCTCCAATGGAGTATCACTTCAATGCCTCAGAGGAGTACTCTGGAAAAAAATCAACTCTAAGCCAATTAGAATCACACTCAATCTAGTTGACTAATTAACTGTTAACACACATCTTCACACTTTCACACCCAGTTAGCTTTCGCTCGCTCTTCCCTCTCGAATTTCTATGTGGGACTGCAATGTTAAACGTCTGAGGTTTTATCTCTCATGCTTCCAGACCTACGGCCCACACATGTTCAACTTTGGAGCATCTCATTCGAAGGTGTTCTAATGACACATGATATTTCCTTATGAAAACCCCACACTTAATATTTTGTTTCAGAGTCTCTCATTCAGAACCATTCCCATCGCCCCCAAGGGTTCTTTCCCATGCTCTCACTCCGAACATCCCATTAATTAACGATACTGATATCTTTAGATCGATGACTACTATTCTTCCCTGACTAACACAAGGTTTTAAGGAGTCATAGAAGTTTGTTTTAAGGACTTAGCCACTTTTTCGGACTAAACAGGATTTGATACCAATTTTCAAGAAATCAAAACCACTCCCTAGCCAATACAAGCTTCCAAACTTAAGGTTAAAACCTCACATTATTTGTAGGCTCTCCACATAGGGAAAAATATAGAGTATTCGAGTAGGCAGTAGTTCACCCTTAGTCATTTTCACGATTTAACAAAGTAATAATAAATATTGCAACATAACTCATCTCACAGAGATTCAAATTCATGGATTAAGTTCACATACTTTCACTTAGATTCAAACATATGTGCATTCATAAAAATATTTCATTCATAAGAATTCATATATATCACTCATAATTAGTACAGATAAGAACTTGTCTGATAGGGAATTTTCCAAGTCCAACTGATTGAGAAAGGATGTCTTTCCTCCCAACCTTAGGCCTTGTTGTAGAGTCACTTCCTAAAACACGCCACCCCCGTGATAAGCCATGATACCACCAAGGAAATTGAATCAACAAGGTTCCAATTCTATGATGATTCAGGAAGGTTACTCCCCTTCTCTAGCACAACATAAGTTTCCACCTCCCACTGAGCTTCAGATTTCTGCAAGTTTATCGAGTGGTTTCTCAACTAGATTTCCTCTGCACAAGGGAGTCCCTTCTCTGCTCAACATTCCCTCAGCAACCTCCCCTTAGCAGTGTCAGTTTCTATCTAGTAAGAACCAATATGCAACCCATTGTTGCTCCAGTTCAAGAATCTGAGTCTTCTTTGTTCAGGGTGATCATCAACATCTCAGACAAGCCTCCTCTTTTCTTCCAGAAATCTCCTCTTTGCCCTTTGTTTCCTCAATCAATGCATTCAAAACTCTATGATATGTACTCTATTTCTCATCTTCCAGCCTTCTCTACTATGTATTCCATTGCAAGGTATATTTTTAGTATGGACACACTCTATGTGTGTGACCTCCCTTGACCTTCTCTGATTGTGCACCTTTTGTGTATGTTTTTCTTCTATTTTTTTTTGTTATCCCCTCATCTTGCTCTCTTTCTCATTTTTCCTTTTTTAGTCTTATTCCTTTTCCCTGAGTCTCCATGACTTCCTACAGATGGAACCTCCAATCCATCATCCTCTGTCTAAAGAGGGTGATTATGTGGTACCTTTTTTCGTCAGTTGTTCGATCAACCATTCTCTTTTGTAATAGACCAATTTCCACAGTCACTAACTCTCCACTCACCACTCTGCAACTTCTTTCATTGGTCATGTGGTTTCATATCAGTCTGATATGGTTGTAGGTGTAGTTATTATGTTTGAAAGCATAGTTTAGTTTGTTTTGAAAGCTTCCTATTTTATTCTTTGATGCATCTCAACTCCGCTCCACTCAACCATTCCATGAGTTCCTTCACCTCATCAATTTCTTCTGGTGTGTCATGGCTAGTACTGTCAAGGTTGTTCCTTATCATTTAGCGTTTTGGTGTTTATATTAAATCAAAACACAATTACATGCCTCATAACACTAACATATGAAGTTTGTTTATAATTTTAGTCTTGGGGGGGAAAATGTGTTACATTCCCCTCGCCCTTAAAGAAACATCTTCCTCGGTGTTTAAAACACCATGTATATAAAATTACAAAGTAAAAAAATATGGGTATTCCATTCTCATGGAATCTTCCAGCTCCCATGTAGCTTCATCTGCTATAAACTGCTTCCATTGCACCTTGACCTACATGATGGATTAGTTCTATAGCATTGTTTCTTTCCTATCCATGATGCATTGGGATTCTAGCTAGAATACTCCCTCTGGTTCCACCTGTATTACAATCCAATCAATAAAATTATTAGAATCATGTACATATTTATGTAATAAAGACACATGGAACAAATTATGTTCTCTAATAATAGGTGGTAAAGTAAGTATGTATGCTACTGGTCCTATTCTCTATAGGATTTCAAATGGTCCACAATATCAGAGAGCCAACTTAGCACACATCCCCATTTTCAGGGAGCTTCTATTGGGTTTCACTAGGAGATACACCTGGTCTCCTACTTTTAATTCTCTAGGGGTTATTTTTCTATCAACATAAATATTCTTTCTATCCTGGGAAATCTCCAGGTTCTTCCTTATCTTAACTATGGCATGTTCCATTTCCTTCAATAATGCAGGTCTAAGAGTGATTTTATCCACTAGAGTGTCCCAAAAAATCGAGACTCTACACTTTCTACCATACAAAGCCTTGAACAAGTTCATCTTCAATGATTCTTGATAACCATTGTTGTATGCAAACTCTACCAAAGGTATATATTCTTCCCACTTCTTAGGTCGATGCATAACATGCATTCATAACATATCTTCTAAGACTTTGTTCACCCTTTCGGTCTGACCAAATTTTTGAGGATGGTAGGCCATGCTAAATGCCAACTGTGTTTCTAAACCTGCAAACAATATTTTCCATAAATTCAAAGTGTACTTAGAATCTCTGTCCAGGATGATGGTTTTAGGAAAATCATGCAATCTGAATATTTGTTTCATAAAAACATCGACAACATCTATGGATTTATAAGTAGATTTTATGGGAATAAAATGAGCTTCCTTACTCAATTTATCCACTACATCCATGATTGCATCATGTTATTTGAATTTCCTTGGTAAACATGTGATAAAATCCATGGAAATAACTTCTCATTTCCATTCTGGTATTTGTATATGTTGCAATAGTCCAGTAGGGTGTTGATTCTCAACCTTCACCTATTGGCACTCCAAGAACTTCACAATGTAATGAGAAATGCATTGCTTCATTCCAAGACAATAATACAATTGTCTAACCATTGTTATCATTTTCTGGTAACCAGGGTGACCTACATAAGGTCTCCTATGGAATTCATCCATGATCAAGTGCCTCAAATCCATTGAATTATGCACATACAACCTATTATTCTACAACAACAGACTATAAACCCTTACTTGATATCCTTCATACCTCTTTTCCATGGGTTCTTTCTACAATTTTTCCTTCACTTGATTGAAGAAATCATATTATTGCAAGACGGTATTAATCCTATGATGAATATCAGACTCTCCTACACTTTTTGTTGCTAAGTGTATTGTCTAAATGCTTTGGTTGAGCACGTTGGCTTCTTTGTTATCCTTTCCTTTTATGTGTTTGATTTCAAATTCAAACTCACTGATCCTATCCATCCACCTAGCATGTCTAGAATTCAACCTTGGTTGTTCAAGTAAATACTTTATACAGAAATGGTATTTCATGAGGATAAATCTCCTCCCTAGCAAGTAATGTCTCCACATCTTCAATGCATGTACAATTGTTGCAAGTTCTAGGTCATGAGTAACATATTTCTTCTCATGTTCATTCAAATTACATGATTCGTAACAAACCACTTGTAAATATTTCATCATAACTCCACCAAGTACTTATTTGCAAGCATTTGTGAAAACTCAGAAGTCTTTTTTTGGGTCTGCAATCTTTAAAACAAGGGCGTTAGTCGATAACTACTTCAGCTCTTGGAAGCTATCTTCACACTCTGGTGACCACACAAACTTCTTCCCTTTCCTTTTTAAGGAAGTAATAGGATTTCCAATCTTGGAGAATCACTTGATAAACCTTTTATAATATCCATCCAATCCCATGAAGGATCTCACTTCTGTCACGTTTCTAGGGGCAGGCCAATCCATGATTGCCTTTATCTTTGCAGGGTCTACTACCACTCCTTCAAAAGAGATTACATGGCCTAGATAATGGATTTCCTTTTCAAGGAAATCACACTTGTTGAACTTAGTGTACAACTAATATTCCCTTAACAGTTGTAACACCATCCTGAGGTGTTCTTGATGATCCTCTCGGTTCTTGGAATACACCAAAATTTCATCAATGAATACTAAGACAAACTTGTCTAAATACTTGTTGAGCATGCTATTCATCAAACACATGAACATAGTTGGTGCATTTGTAATCCCAAATGGAACCATAAAAAACTCATAGTTCCCATACCTTGTCCTAAAGGATGTCTTGTGAAAGTCCTCATTTTTAATTCTGAATCAATGATATCCCAAACTTAAATCTTGTTGATTAAGGTTAGTTTTCATTGATGTAAACCCTTGAAGAAATCCTGGTAGCACAAAGGTTTGGGTAATGGACCCAAATTTGTTTGATGTAAATATGGCTCATTATTGTCTTTTAATGGTTTATAATAAGTATATATGAACGAACTCCAAAGTGGTCCCCTTATGGTGAAATCCCTCACGGGAAGACGCTTTGCAGATTGAGTTATCCTAGAAGTATGTTTAGATAACCCATGCTTATTTGTGGAATAATGAGACGAAGGTTAGTGAATTTTTCATTGAAACTATCCTAGATGGATATTTCTTGTCATTCCATTTCCAGTGGTATGTGGAACGTCACATAACTCCTCACAGTTAGAGAGTTACGACCATGAGAAGTTCGAGAACCCAGGTTTGGGTAATGGACCCAAGTTTGTTTGATGGATAATGATATGAGTTTTGATATATTTTCAGGTAATACTATTCTATATGGATGTTACATTTCATTCCATTTCTGGTGGTATGTGTAACGTCACATAACTCCTCACAATTTGAGAGTTATGGCCTTACGAAGTTGGAGGACCCTCGTATGTCATCTAGAAGCCCCAAAAGGTCAAAGTAATCAAAGTGGTTTAAGAGATTTTAGAAGGTAAATAATAAAGTGATGTGATAAGTGTACTATAATTCAAAGTGACTACAAAATAAATTATTTAAATAATAAATTTAATGGAGAAATTAGAAGTGGGTTAAACCTAAAATAAGGAAAGTGGGCAAAGTGACCTATAAGATGTTTTTAAGGAAGCTACTTGGAGAGTATAAATAAGAGGAAAGGCTCTCTCATTTAAGACACACTTTAGAATATTGAATACCTATAGGTTTCTGAGGTAACCAAAGGATATCTAAGCTGAATTTCTAAGGGAAGGTGAAGAAAATAAGGCTAGAATTCAAGGAAGGATAAATTCTTTCGATGATGCTTTCTAAGCTGTTTTGGGTAAAAAAGTCATAACTTCTTCATAACAAATCCAAATAAAGTAAGAAAAAATGTTTTGGTTAGAGTACATTTGGAAGTATTCTGTGTAATATTTTCATATTGATTCAACAAAAATTATGTGCGGAGCACGCTCTACAAGGTCGCTCTCTAGAATAAGACATAATTCAACAAGGTATGTCATTTTTGCTATAACTCCTTTTTCTGAGAGGTTACAAGTAGTGACACCTAGATGAATTGCATAAAACACATTGAAGAACATTGTATATTAGTTTCAAATATTTATTCATTACAGGTACACAGTTAAGATTATTTCAAGTTAGGGTTGTTGACTAATCCAAAACTAGTCATGTGAGACTAAAGAAAAGTTTGATGAAAATGCTAGTCTCTTGTTGTTTAAATTTAAGGAAGGTTTGCAGGTATGTGATCATATACACCAGGTCTATTACAAAGTTACAAATCATATTTGGATGATGAAATTGATGAAATATTTTGGTTGAGGTACAAGTTGGGTACAGGGTTGAGACAAGTAGTTGATGAGTTGGAACATACATGAGGTGTATAGTTGATGATGTCGGTACATATTGATGAGTATTAGTTGATTAGTACTTGAAACATGATTAGTACATACTTGGTACATGGTTGGTTTCACTTGTTTATGGTACAGGTTGATTATAGACTGTTTGGTACAGGTTGGTGCATGGTTGATGCACTAGTTTATGGTACAGGTTGAGGTACAGGTTGATTCATGGATAATGCATGGTTCAGGTTTATTGGTACAGGTTTATAGTTTTATAGCTCACAGTGATAGTGTGACAGTGGTTCCATCATTCTACTTCTACTTCAGGGCGTTTGGATGGGGAAAGGATAGGTGGTTTTAGCCACCTTATGGTTGTAGCTGGAGAGCATAGGGGGTTGTAGCCTCCATCTGGTTGTAGCCATAGAATTGGGGATTTGGAGCTTCCCTCAGGTTGTAGCCTGAGAAACTAGGGGGTTGGATCCTCCTTCTAGTTGCAGCTGGAAAACAAAGGAAGTTGGTGCTTCCAATGAATGTAATTATTCAAGACATATAAGAAAAAGAATTTTGTGGTTTTCTCTTGATTTTGGTTTCCATGTAAAACACTGGTGTACTATGTATGTGTTTGATTGTTCATTTCTTATTGATCATTATTGTATAATAATTCTACGTTGATATACCACTTATATTGTTTGGAGAAAAATGATTATAATTATGCTATTACTGATTCACCCCCCCTCTCAGTAATGCAACAATTGGTATTAGAGCAGGTTCCTTCATAAATCAATTTAACCACTGAAAGGTATCTCATGGAGAGTACCAACTTGTATAAAAATCGAATACCACAGTTTGATGGACAAAAGTATGTTTTTTGGAGCATAAGGATGAAGACATATATATACAAGCACATGGATTTCAAGTTTGGCAATCAATTGTAGATGGATACATAGCACCAGCAGCTCCACCAACAAATGACAAAGAAGTGAAACTTGGTGAGAATAATTCCAAAGCCAAAAATGCACTTTTGAATGGTCTCAATGATACAGTATTCACCAAAGTTGCACATTGTAAACATGCTAAAGAGATTTGGGACAAGCATCAAAATATTTATGAAGGAGATACAAAAGTCAAAGCAGCAAAGCTTCAAACTTATAGAGGTCAGTTCGAACAACTAAAAATGAAGGAAGATGATAATATTGCAGCCTACTTCTTACGATTCGATGAAACAGTGAATGCAATCATAGGATTGGGAGAAGAAATCGAAGAATTTGTAATTGTTCAAAAGGTACTAATATCTCTTCCTATGATATTTAACCCTAAGATATCATCACTAGAAGAAAGATCAGATCTAAACTCAATAAGCGTGGATGAAATGCATGGAATCTTCACAGCATATGAAATGAGAACTGAACAGGAAAATCCAAATGTAAAAGAAACAGTCTTCAAAGCATCCAAAAGATCAAAGCAAAAGAAAAAACAACAAGAATAATATAGCAACAACAATGACGTCTCAGAAGATGATGAAGAAGTGGCTAACTTCGTCAAAAGACTGAACAAGGGAACCAGTGGTAGGTATAGAGGTAAGATTCCTTTAATTTGTTTTAATTGTGATGGTATTGGTCATTTTGCTAACAAATGTCCTCATAAAAAAAAGAGAAATGATAAAGGTTACTCAAAAGGAAAACACTCATATAAAGGAAGAATAACTACAAATAAATTTTTCAAGAAAAGCTTATGCACCAAAGAAGACATTTCATCATCAGATAAAGATGAAGTCAGTGACAGTGAAACGGGAAGAGTTCTATTCATGACAGTAAAAGACTCTGACAAAGAAGACTCTGAAGAAGAATATGAAGAAGTCGAAGAAGAATATGAAGAAGTCGAAGAAAAAATTGAAGAGACAAAAGTTGACTATCGAGAAGAATTAATGTGTGCCATAGAAGTTATCAGAAGAGAAAACAAGAAAAACAAGAAACTACAAGCAGAACTAGACAAGAAAAAAGACACTTGAGAACTAGAACAAATGATCACAAAATTGAAGGTTCAAATAGAAGAAGATAAAAGAATTGAAAAAGAAATCAAAGAAAATCTAGAAGAAAAGGACAGGATCATTGGAAACGTGGAAGGAAGGATTGTCACACTAAGAAAGGATATTCAAAAGAAAAATATGTAGAATAGCTCAAAATTTTTGGATGACATTATCAGCAATCAAAAATCTCATCTTGACAAGACCGGACTTGGATACAATCGGACATAAAAGGGATCAAGCTCCAAAACAACAGAGCAAGAAACATATCAAAAAAGCTATGCAAAAACACTCAAAGGGGATAGAAGGGTATACAAAGAGGATTACAAGGATACTCCTCCACTGAGAAGAGTCATATTTCAGAATCAACAACCAATAGATATGCTTCAAGAAGAAGAAGGATTCATAAGAGCACCTCTCTTCATAATATCCTCAACTCCTAGGCATCAAACTATATTTTTTGGTTTATGTTATGCATGTAATAATTTTGGACATAAAGTTGTGAATTGTAGAGCTAACAACAAGAACAATTACAACTTTGAGAGTCATACACAAAGGGGTTATTCAAGAAGACCTAATGAAACACAGAGAAGAAGTTACAACATGTTTGAATCTTTGAGCACTGAAGTGGAATGTTACAAATGTAACAATTTTGGACACATGGCCAAATATTGCAGAATGACAGTCCCTCCTAAAGAACCTCAACAGAATAACAACAGTCATGGATAGGAACCTCAGAAAAGGACATGGATAAGAAAGAAAGATCAATATAGCAATGAAGAATGCACAATATCTCTACAATCTAAGTAGAATAAATGCAGTTGGTATGTTGACAGTGGTTGTTCAAAACACATGACATGTGATAGATACAAGTTTCTTACATTACGAAAGGAAAGAGATGGATCAGTCTCCTTTGGAAATGATGATTCAACCAAAATCATTGGAAAAGGCACAGTCCAAATTGGGAACAAGAATGAAAACATAGAAAATGTTCTACTAGTAGAAGATATGAAACATAATATTCTAAGTGTGAGTGAAATGCGTGACCAAGGTCATAAAGTTACTTTCAAATCACAAAAGTGTGAGATAAGAAAATAATGTTCAGGGAAATTGGTCGCTACAGCTGCAACAACTTCAAGCAACATATGTGTGTTAAGTGAAATTGGAAATGAAAAGTGTTGTCTAGGAAAGGAAGATGAAAGTTGGCTATTGCACAGAATAATGGGTCACATACATTTTGATAAACTTGTCAAATTCAACAAAAGAGAAGCAGTCATAGAAATGCCCCATATCATGAAACCAACCAACACTTTATGAAAGCCTTGTCAACAAGGAAAGAAAACAAAGACTAGGTTCAAATCAAATGAATATTCAATAACAAGACCACTGGAACTTGTGCATATTGATCTAGTTGGACCAACTAGAACAAATGGATTAAAAGGTGAGAAATACTTTATGTTATTAGTTGATAATTATACAAGAATGACTACAGTTTGTTTTCTCAAAAATAAGTTCTAAGCATTTGAAAACTTCAAGATCTACAAGGAAATGGTTGAAAATGAAATGGATTAAAAAATCAAATGCTTGAGATCTGATAATAGAGGAGAGTTCACCTCAAAGGAATTTATGGACTACTGCAACAATTATGGAATAAAAAGGCAATTCTTCGTTGCTAGGACACCTCAACAGAATGGAGTTGTTGAAAGAAAGAACATGACAGTACAATAAATGGCTTGAACAATGCTAATGGATTCAAAATTGACAGATAATTTTTGGACATAGACGGTGCATACAATAGTTCACATTCATAATATAGTAATGCTTAGAATCAACACTGACAAAACTCCTTACGAACTATGGAAAGGAAGACCAACAAATGTAAATCACTTTAGATTTTTTGGAAGCAAATGCTATATCAAAAGAGAAGATGGTGGAATGGGAAAGTTTGACTCTCGCGTGGACAAAGGAGTACTTCTTGGTTACTCAAGTACAAGGAAAGCATACAAGTGTTACAATCTAATATTGAACAAAGTTGTGCAAAGCATCAACGTGACAAATTATGAAATAGGCAGACCATAATCAAAGGAACAAAAAAACAAATCAATGAAACAACCCTTAGAAGAAGAAACACAAGATGAAAAAGAAGTATAAAAGGAAGATGAAGAGAATCCGACAGAAGCAGAAGAGGAAGTTCAACAAGTGCCTCCAAAGACACCCAGTAGATGAGTACAGAAGAATCATCTATCAAAACAGATTATCAGAAACAAAGATGCAAGAGTTGAGACTAGAAGAAGAATCTGTTCACCAGAACAAACACACCTAGCACTCTCATCTACAATTGAACCAAATTGTTTTGAATAAGCCAACAAGGATGACTTTTAGAAAAAGGCCATGGATCAAGAATTGGATCAAATAGAGAAAAATGACACTTGGGAACTGGTTCCAAGACCAAAGAATAAGAATGTGATCGGCACAAAGTGGGTCTTCGAGAATAAATTGAATGAAGATGGATAGGTTACAAGGAACAAATCTAGATTGGTATGTAAAGGAACAAATCTAGACAGGTTATAATATAACTATGTTATATTATAACATAGTTAATAGTTATAATATAACTATGTTATAACATAACATAGTTATATTATAACTATTAACTATGTATAATATAACATAGTAACTCTGTTATCAAATGAATGGGACCACGGCCAGGCCTGCGGGGGGGCTAGGGCGATGCCCGATATCGCCCCATCCCCCCCACAGGCCTGGCCGTGGTCCCGTGGGCATCCACAGGACCACAAACAATCCAAGCAAGCAATCAGGAGCAGGCGGTCTTTGATGGAAATCTTCATCTACCAGAAGGGAGATCTCAGAGATTCATAGCCGTAGTTGTAGCTACTCAATAGATTATTGACGGAGTCCTAATGGATCAGAAAGAGAAGATTCAGATGATCCAGCACATCAGCAAAAGGTATGGCCTCTCTTCTCTCACACACCCATCTGAATATTAGTCCCCCATTAATTACTATGTGAAAAAATGATGCGTTCGATGGACTCAGTCATCATGCCTTTTGGACTGCCTCCCCCAAGATATTCTGCAGGACATTCTATCTTGCCTCTCAATCCGTGATCTCTTGATGGCATGCCAATCATGCATTTCCTGGCACCACATGATTTCCTTCTGCCCGATCTTTCTGAAGTTATATGATGAGAGGAACCACCAATCTTGGATCGCTCTCACCAGCACATCTCGGCACAATCCCGATGGTTTTTTCCTCTTTAAGACCAACAATACTGACCAGTGTTATTTTCTCTCTCTATCTCAACATCTGGCCGCTCTAATGACTACATGTTGTCTTCTCCAGGGAGTAGCCTAGGGTCTTATGCTTCTTGCAAGCAAAGAAGGAAGATTGGGTGTGGTCAATCCTCTAACAAGACAACTCTGATTGCTGCCCATTGCAAGGATCATCTCGTGCCTTCATCTGGAATCCTGTTTGAAGAAAAAACTATGGTATCATGATCTGTTGCCATCCATCAGTATCAACATAGTTCTAGACTCGGCCTCTAAAACATTTAAAGTGGTGGTATTGGGAGAACTGAGAATGAAACAGGTACATGCTCTCACCTACAGATCCTTGATAGACTCATGTACCATTAAACTCTGCTTAGAGATTGACCATAGATTATTCCGCCGCTTCTTCCATTCCACTGTAGATGGAAACACCATTTACTACACCTCAATCTATCCCCTTACAATAAACTTCACCTCAATCTATCCACATTGGATGGTGAGTTATAACGCAAAAACCCAATTGTCTGTTGTTGAAGAGATCTCGTTGATGGACTTCTCGGAAATAGGCAGGACCAGGTTCCGACGGGTGCAGACCATTGGGATTGTGGGGTACAAGAGTCAAATATTTCTATTAGGTGTCGTGCCAGGAAGACATGCAGTTCTGTTGTGGCGTCCCTTCACTGTAGTCAGGACATGCAGTTCTGTTGTGGCATCCCTTCACTGTAGTTCTGTTGTGGCATCCCTTCACTGTAGTTCTGTTGTGGCATCCCTTTATATTATAACTATGTTAACTCTGTTATCAAATGAATGGGACCATGACTAGGCCTGCGGGGGGGCTGGGGCAATGTCGGACATCGCCCCAGCCCCCCTGCGGGCCTGGCCCAAGTCCCATTCATTTGATAACTATATCGGTGAAGTCCACTCAATTTTTGATCCGATCTTTTGTCTCCCTCAGGAAGGTGGGATGGAGGTATGGTTGTGTGAGTGGTGTGATCGTGTATTCCGTCCTGAAACCTCGTTTAGTTCATCAATAAATTCCATTCAATATAAATAAGGTTCCCTGCCAATCGATTAAACCTGATAAACAGGCCCCTTTTCAAGCGACGATAATGTGTGTCACCCGCTTGAAACGTTCACCCAGAAGAGGTGTTTGCCCATGCCATTGGTTTGGGCCTATTCTGTGTACTGGTCCTCTCATCCATGTGACTGAGAGATGTTGGATGACCGAAATTTAAGCAGGGAATAATGACCCTTAAGTATTCTATATTTTTTTTGGGGGGGAAATCGGAATTCCGAATCGAAGGCGAAGAAGAATATGAACCAAATTAACTGGGTCCTGAACCTGATGACCAAAATTCATTGGGTATTGATCATTCATTTGATAACATAGTTATAGTATAACTATGTTATATTATAACATAGTTATAATATAATATTTTTACATTATTCACATATTATATAAAAAAAATTTAAATAAATTCATTTGATAACATAGTTATAGTATAACTATGTTATATTATAACATAGTTATAATATAATATTTTTACATTATTCACATATTATATAAAAATAAAATTTAAATAAATTTTTAGCTTAGGTAAATTTTATGTTTTTGTTAATTTTATTTATTTTAGATGTTTTTTTTTAAATTTTATTGAATTTTGTTAGATAATCCAAAATACATTTATCATAGTTTATAAAGTTAGAATAAAAAGATTATTAATTTAGAATATTAAATTAATAATCTAGAATATTTGTTAAATAAATGTAGAACTTTAGAGATACATTATTGTTGTAAAAGA
>ML796738.1:232039-259478 GCA_009831015.1 Picea engelmannii
CACTCAAGTGAGGGGTGAATAGCTTATGAAATGCAGCTTACAATGTGTATTGCCAAAGAAGGGGTCTCTAGCAATCTCAACAGCATAACAGTATGAAGAATTCCTTGAAGAAATGTTGGTCATTCATGGCTTTTTATAGCCAAGCATTGGGTTATTATGCAAACTCTTTTGAATGTGAAAAGGGGCTCTTTAGGGCACAATTAGGTCTTTGACCAGCCTCCCTACACAGATTGAGCTCGGATTTGGTGTCAAATCGACTTGGGAGCCGATCCATTAGTGGTTGGGAGGCCGACCAGCTTCATAAATGTGTCGTTTTGCAGGCGCATGGGTTTTGCACCCCACAGCCGCGCATATGCACTCCAAGTACGAAGATGTTGCGCGCGTGCACGCGCGCGCCCAATGGGTGCAAAGCGCCTTGTAATTTTTTGGCCATTTTGCATAGTTTTGACCCTTTTGCTATGCTGTGGAATTAATCCTTGTGCCATGAATGACTGTTTTTCTGTGCTGATGCGGAGTTCTTGTCGCCCTGTGCGAACGAAATTTCAGTGATAACACTGGTGAACGGCTTGCAGCCAATCTGGTACAATGAATGAAAGAGAACAGAGGGATCCTTCATATTCATATTTTCGGAAAAGTGCATCCACAACCACATTGTCTTTGTATTTCTTGTAAATAATCTCATAAACATATCCAAAGATTTTAGTTACCCATTTTTGTTGTTCTGGGGAGGAAATGCGTTGTTCCAGAAAATATTTGAGGCTTTGATGGTCTGTCTTAATTTGGAAACGTTGACCCAATAGATAAGGGTGCCACAGATCAACAACATGCAGAATAGCCAACATTTCCTTTTCATAGATGGATTTGCCCAGATTTATGTCAGATAGTTTCTTGTTGGTAAAGGCCAAAGGTTGACCCTCTTGCATAAGGACAACACCAATTCCTTTCCCTGAGGCATCACATTCCAACACAAAGGTCTTTGTGAAATTGGGAAGGGAGAGGACTGGATTGGTGCACTTGTCCATCTTCAAGGTTTGAAAGGCTTGAGTAGCGGCTGGATTCCAAGTGAAAGAGTTCTTTTTTAGGAGAGCAGTGAGAGGTGCTGCAATCTTCCCATAATTCTTAACAAACTTACGATAATACCCTATTAAGCCCAAAAATCCACGCAATCTATTAAGAGTCTTTGGGTGAGGCCAGTCTTGCATAGCTTCAATCTTTTTATGATCCACCCTGATGCCATCGTTTCCAACTAGATCACCCAAGTATTCTACTTATGAGGCACCAAAAGCACATTTACAATGTTTCAGGAAAGGTTGGTGTTGATATAGTAGATGGAGAACTTGATCCACATGAGTAAGGTGGTCTATTCAGGTTTTATTATAGATGAGGATATCATCAAAGAAAAATAAGACAAAATGGCAGAGAAAAGGATGGAAGACATGATTCATGAGGCTTTGGAAGGTGGAGGGGGGAATTACACAAGCCAAAGGGCATGACCAAAAACTCATAGTGGTCCTCATGAATTCTAAAGGCGGTCTTGGGAATGGCTTCCTCTTTCATACATATCTAGTGATAGCCCGAACGAAGATCAAGTTTAGTGAAGAATTGGGCACCACTCAATTCATCCAGGAGGTGATCAATGCAAGGAATGGGGAATTTGTCTTTGATGTAAGTTTGTTGAGGGCACGGAAGTCAGGACACATTCACCAAGAACCTTCTTTCTTCAAGACCATGACCACTAGAGAAGAGTAGGGGCTCGTACTAGGGTGGATATCGCCTGCATTATGGAGTTCCTGGACCATTTTCTCAATTTCATTTTTTTGGGAAAAGGGATGAAGATACAGACGTATATTGGGAGGAAGGATTCTGGGTACAAGGGGAATGGAATGATCATGAACAACACGGGAAGGAGGGAGTCCTTGGGGAGTGGAAAAGACCAATTGATGTTTATAAAGGATGGCTTGGAGGTCTTGCGGGACCGAGGGTGTCTTTGTTGCTTGTATGGCATGGAGTTGGGTGATAACACTAGAATGATCTTTTTTGAGCATCTTTTCCATGCGATGGGAACTAATGATCTTAGGTGAACCGACGATGATGCCTTGGAACTTATATTGGTGGCCCTCCTGGTTGAATTGCATGGTTAAGTCTTTAAAATCCATGAGAATGGGACCCAAAGTCCTTAGCCAGTATGCACCCAACACAATGTCACAACCTCCCATGTCGATTGCAAACATATGGGATTTCAGGTGGTAGTCACCAATTTGGAGATGCACATTTTCACAATGCCCTCCACATTTCATGGAACCACCATTCGTAATCATGATTTGGAAATTATTGATGGCATGGATGTAGCAATGATTTTCTTAGGAAATGTAGCGATGAATAAAATTATGGGTGCTGCCACTATCAACCAGAATGATGACCTTTCGATGATTGATGTAACCAATTAGCTTAAGGGTTTGACGAGTGGAGAAGCCAGTGAGAGCATTGAGGGAAATGACCGGTTCTACTTCGGGAGGGTCTGAGGGAGGGGTTATGTCAAAGGATTCAGGTGACTCAGACACAAAGGGAGTTTCTACATCCTCTTCCGAAATATCCTTGTAGATGGCCATAAAAATCTTTTGTTCTTTACACTTGTGGCCCGGGAAATATTTGTCATCACAATTATAAAAAAGGCCTTTGAGTTGGCATTCATCCATTTCGGCCCTGGTCAGTTTTTGGATCTTTAGTGGAGCAGAGGGAGTAGTGGGATTTACTAGTTTAGGGCGAGGGATAAAGGAGGGTTTTCGGTTTTGAGAAGATACAACCTGTTGTGCTTCTTTATCTCTTTTAGTAGCCTCCACCCAACTTTGAGGCCGAGCCATGAGGACATGGGCCCGAATCTCATCCTTGAGGCCGCTGATAAAACACTCTCAGAAAAAGGCATCAAACATGCCCTCTGTTCTAAAATACAGGCCCTCAAAGGAAGCTATAAAGTCTTCCACTGTTCCTAATTGTTTCAACTTTGTCAAATGACCCAAATGGTTGGTGTCAGTTTCAAAGCATTCATAAAGCTCTGCCACAAAGTGTTTCCAAGAAATATACCCTTGATGAGAAGTTTTTATCCATTTCAACCATTTCCAACATTCTTGATCTAGATGGAGAACACCATACCAGAGTTTGGCCAAGTCATCTGTAATGTTGTATAAAGAGAAATAATGTTCCATTTGGGTTACCCAACTAGTGGGGTTTGAGCCATAAAATTTGGTCACATCCACCCACACAAAGCGTAGGTCACGTTGAAAGTGATGGTTCTGAAAGTTATGGGAATGAGAGGAATGGTCACCTTCAGTATGTGGAGGTGAGGAAGAGGAAGGGTTATTTGTAGGGATATGCAGTTTGGTGTAGAGTGTCGAAAAGACTGATTCAAGCTGGGTGGTGAGGTATTGTTTGATTTCCTCCATTGAGGACTGCATGGTTGTATTTATGGCAACAATATTGGCACTAAGTTGTTTCACTTCTTGTTGGGTCTCGATGAGACCATATTGCAAGGTGTTGAAGCGAGCTTCCAAGTCTTGGCTACGGGTATGGGCCATGATGATGGGGGGACTGAAAAGGGGCAGGTGGGGTCAAATGTTTTTTCCAAAAAATGATATGGATGAATGTGATAAGGGAGAAGATATGAATCCAATGGAATAGGTCTCAAATAATGGTAAAAAAGTTTCTAGACCATTTTTTTTACAACTGTGGAGTTATACTCTGGTATGAAGAATATTGCAGAGAGGAAATGCCCAAATTCTTAACCAGAAAGAAATGTGTATTTACTTGGCAACCTGAACACAATTGTGCGACAATAGATCTTGTCTGTTTGAATTTGTTTATTTTTATGTCCCCAAGAGTTAGGTATTCAAGGGTTCTACAAACAAGGGTTTTCCCTATGCTATAGCTCTTTGATATACATGTGGAGTCCAACAGTAGTACTAAGCCCAATATCTTAGGCAACTAACTAAGGAGGATAGACCGTACCCTTATCCATACTACCCGACTACCCAAGTACTAGAGAGTATCTTCCCAAGTGTTGTTCTCGGTGACACTATAGAAGTCAGGCGATCGATCAATTTATCTAAAGAAGGCTTCAGGTAATCTAGGTCGATCCATACACAGGTGTTGTCTGATGCGCTACCACTCGAAGGGGTACCAACAGGGGTTACAAGGGTGGCCAACAGATGTGCTCTTAAGTACCACTTGTATTTCTTGTGTGTGTGAGTCCCTCAACCGTGGGTTTATGCGCGTAATGATAGATCTCTATGGCTTAATGATGCTGGAATACGTCTCTACCCATAAAACAATTTAACCCACATCTAAGGAAAGTGCTTTGATACCACTTGTAATATACCAGATATAAAATGTATGTAGAATAGAAATAAAATGCTAGTAATGGCAGAATAACAACAATATAACTAGAACATTCACCACAATAACACTGAAACAATATGAGAATAATAACAGAAATAACACTTTGAATTTGAAAGCATTGTTCACGGGCCTCTTCGAGGGGGAAACCTCTAGTTGAGCAAAACTCTATTACAATAATATCCAAACTAGGGTTCTCATACCCTCGAATCCTATTTATACTAAAAAGAAGCATCTAGAGGAAGATCCTTCTAGAAGCAGAAACTTCAATTAGGTCTTCTTACATCCGCCTTATTCTATTTTATTGAAAGGCCTTATTAATATTGACCTTTATTACATCCAAATATATTGTTCTACCTATGTGCGGGTTAGGACCCTAACAATTTGAAGGGTTCATAACAATCTGTTTGAAGGACTTAACCACTTTTTTCATACTCAACTGGGTTCGATATCGATTTTCAAGAACTCAAAACCACTCCTTGGCCAATAAATGTTGCCAAACTTAAGGTTAAAACCTCACATGATTACAAACTCTCCACATAGGAAAAAATATAGAGTATATGAGTAGGCAGTAGTTCATCGTTAGTTGTTTTCACAATTTAGCAAAGCAATAATAAACATTACAACATAGCTCATCTCACATGCATTCAAATTCATGGATTGAGTTCACAGAATTTCACTTAGATTCAGACACATGCACATTCATACAAATATTCCATTCATAAGAATTCAAATATATCATTCATAGTCAGTATCAATACATATAAGAATTTATCTGAGAGAGACTTTTCTAAGTCCAACTGACTGGGAGAGGATGCATTTCCTCCCAACCTTAGGACTTGTTGTAGATTCACTTCCTACCAAACACCACCCTCGTGCCAAGACACGATACCAATAAGGAAATTGAATTGGCATGGTTCTAAGTCTACGATGATTCAGGAAGGTTACTCTCCTTCCTCCTCCAACACATCAGAAGTTTCCACCTCCCACTGAGCTTTGATTTTTTGCAGGTTTATCAGGTGGTTTCTCAATTGGATTTCCTCTGCACAAGGGAGTCCCTTCTCTTCTCAACAGTCTCTCAACGACCTCCCCTTACCAGTGTTGGTTTCTATCTAGTAAGAACCAAGTTGTAGCCCAATATTTCTCCATATTGAGAATCTGAGTCTTCTATGTTCAGGGTGATGATCAACAACTCAGACAAGCTTCCTCTTTTCTTCCAGAAATCTCGCTTATATCCTTCTTTTCCTCAATCAGTGCATTCAAACCTATGTGATTTGTGCTCTCTTGCTCATATTTGAGCCTTCTTTACTCTGCATGTTGTTTTGAGGTCTCTTTTCAGTCTAGACACATTCTTTGTGTGTGACCTCCTTTTCCCTTATCTGATTGTGCACATTTTGTGTATTTTGTGTATTTTTGTTATCCCCTCATCTCTCTCTCTTGCTCATTTTTCCTTTTTTAGTCTTCTTCCTTCTCTCCGGGTCTCCATGAATTCCTACAGACAAAACCTGTAGTCTGCCATCCCCAGTCTAAAGAGAGTTGTTTCATGGTACCTTTTTCGTCAATTGTTCAATCAACCATACTCTTTTGTAATTTCCCAACTACCATAGTCATTAACACTCCACCCACCACTCTGCAACTTTTTTCATTGGTCACGTGGTTTCATAACGGTTTGATATGGTGGTAGGTGTAGTTATTATGTTTTCAAGCATAGTTTAGCTTATCGTGAAAGCTTCCTATTTTCTTCATTGATGCATCTCATCTCCACTACACTCAACCATTCCATGAGCCCCTCTACCTCATTAATTTCTTCTTGTGTATCATGGCCAGTACTCCCAAGGTTGTTCCTTCTTAGTCAACGGTTTGGTGTTTATGTTAAATCAAAACACAATTACATTCCTCATAACATTAAAATATGAAGTTTTATTATAATTATAGTCTTTGGGGAAAATAGGGTGTTACACTTTGTTAGTTTGAGTGCACCTATCTATAAACTTATTTTCCATAAAATTCATAGCATCTAGCCATTGTAGGAAAGTATTATCGGAGTGGTTGACATGATGGTAATTACAAAATTTATCATAGGATAAAACTCCTAAGTCAATGTTCAAGTTATATGGAGGAGGTTCAATGGCCTTGGGAGGTGTTAGTGCTAGAAGATGCTCTCTCATTGTTGGGAGGTCATGCCTAGCATATATTAGTTATTGTAATGATTTGGTTTGGTTTGTGGGTGGATCAAGCAGGTTGAAAGGATAAATATCTGGTAAAACTCCTCCAAAATATACTCAAATGATCACCAACACTTCATATAGTTTGGGGCATTCACACTGAAGGCTAGATAAATAATGGACAGTGAGATTTGGTGGAATAAGAAACATATATGACTTCATAAGTGTCACAATATGTTAACTCATACATTCACAAAGAAGATATTCAGATCCAAAATCATATTTTAAATCTAAATCAAATACTTGAATACAAATTATAAGAAACAAGTAATTAATAGTAAACTCATCACTGTAATCGAAGTTGAATCTTTGGGAAAATCAACGCATTGCAGAAATTTTCATTGCATTCAAATAAGACAGAAAAATGAGATACGTAGATGCAAAATATGACTTTGTGATTTCTAATTCATTGAGTATGAAATGATGCATACAATTAAACTCTTCACTCGGATCTCAGGCCTTCAACCTCTTCTACTCGAACCCCAACTTCCTTCCAAGAGGAAGACCCCTTTCTTCTTTCACAACTCTTTCTTAAATAAAAATTGCAATGATTAATTGAGAGTAACCAATTCAAACTAAGATCCAAAACAAATGGATATGATCTTAATATATAGCATAATATCATGATATAATCTCCAGGTTTAATGGATGAAGGTGGAACTTCTGTTGAATGGACATTTTTTAGAAAATCGAATTCTAAAAAATATGGAAATATCACTATTAAAGAGCCACTTGTAGATCCCCAACAGTTCATGTCTTTTGGAAACAACCTTTAGATACACCTGATTTTGTTCATTCCTAAAAAAACCCATGTTTTCATTTTTTGAGTTTTGATTCCATTTTCTTGTAAATCATGCCTCAAGATGAACACAAAAACAATCACCTACAAAAATTTCTACATTTTTTTACCAAATATTGACCAAATGGTGCTCTTAATCTCCTTGATATCTCTGGATATTTGATGAGTTGAACAAGTGTAAATGATTATTAGGATAACCAATGAAGCCATTCCACCCATTCATTATCATGTAATTCCACAAAACAATGAAAAAAATAGTGCTAATATAAGGAGTAGGTATTCCAAAGAAATATATTAAAGGTCTTTAGGTGGATCATCCCTCTCCTACACTCCTTTTCATGTCAACTATTTCATTAATTTTTTTTATCATTCATTGTAAACTCTCCATATCAGTTGTGTCCTTTTCAACACTCTCAAGTGGTTGTTTATTCTAAGGTTTTAAAATAGAAAGATTCTCTTGGGTTGTGTTACCTCCTTTCTTCCTAAGGTAATCTGAATTTCTTTGCAACCTTTCATTTCAAATTCTACCTATTTTTCTCTTTTGAAATTTGCAACTAGGGTGTCTTTACTAGCTTTCTTAAAAAACATAGATATTTCCACAGGTCATGCATCAACATAGAATTCAATATGTAATTCTTGAGAAATGGTTGTTCCATGTTGAAACTTGCTCAAGATTTTGGTAAAACATTGATTGAAGTCCTTGACCTTTTCATTGGACCCCATACTTGAGGTAAATAATTCATCCATCAATGCCCCGATGGTGGTTTCTTCCCCAAATTTGTCCAAAAAAGACTTTTTGGAATCTGGTCCAATTGGTGATGGTTTGACATGTAGATTAAAATACCATGTGGAAGTTGAGTTCTCAAAAGTGTAAGGAAACATATGAAAGACTACATCTTCATGTTGTACATTCATTAATCTTATAGCAAGGATAAAAATTTTAGTATGATTTGTCATTAACCTAAAGGTGCCTAGCAGTTTTGGCTATGATGCAAAAGTTTTTCCAAATATGATTGAAGATCATGTTGTTGATGATAACATTACAGAATAGAAATATTCATCTTTATCATTTGAAACCTATCAGAGTACTTCAGTTTATGATGAATATAATGATGATAGTGAAATTTCAGATCAACATATGATAGTGCTCCAATTCTAGTAGAGTATTGAATCCATTTTCCATGAAGAGATAGAACCAGTCTATGACAGTTTTGATTCATAAGATGAGCATATTTTTATCACATCATCGTTGGAACCTCTTAGCCATTCTCCTGTGTATGAGAAATCAAATTTTTAGAAGGCAGTGACAAAGATAAGTATGTTAGTTTCAATCATATGCATGAGGATATAGTCAAACAAAAACAATATTTCATTAAGCATGATATGTCCCCTATTCAAATTGATGAAACTAATCTACTACTATGTGATTTGCATAATAATCTTTTTTCTTTAGAATATGTTAAAGGAAATTATGCAAAAGAAACATGTGAACAATTTCTAGAGGGTTTTTCTACTCTCATAGGATATGAAACTTGTGATGTCCATAGGCTATTTCAAGAAGGACAAGTGGAACAAAGTCTTGATAATGAAACAAATTTCACACACCAACTTTGTCTTCTGCATCAATGGGAGGAGTTTCATCGTAATCTTCAAGACCCAATGGTTGTCTACATGGAGTCTGTTTTTCCATAGATCCGCAATATGGAAACATTCAGAATGCAATCAAATTGCAGTGGTAAGTGTAAGATCCATTTTAAGTTTCTTCTACAAAAATTCCATTGGTTCTGCCATATTTCATTCACCTACAAATAGGAAGATCATTTTGTAAGTAAAATGCTTACTTGACTACTTTGCAAATTTTAATTTACCTTATCAAGATTATTCAACTGGTTAGAGTAGGTTCATTGTATATAAATAGGCTCATCATTCGATCATTTTTTGTTTTCAATTTGGTTTGGTGTGCAGTAGAATAAGATGACTAATACTACATAGCCCAATGAAGACACTGGTGTATTAGTTTTTGCAGTATATGGTTATTTTTCAGTTTCCCAACAATTTGGTTTATGGTTGAGTAAGACAGGTTGCAGTATTCAAAATTCAAAGTGGATAAAGGCATTGGTATCTAGTTCTTGATATCTCACAAGGAGAGTATCATCCCCAGAAGGAGTCAATGTTAGTCCTTGAACTTGTTCATGACTTCTCATTTTCAAAAAACCCTATTTTACCATGCTTTTTTTTTTCTAAGGTTTCCTACACTTATCTCTTTATTACTATGTGGTGTGTTTTTTATTTGTTTAAACCTCTTTTTGCATGCCTTATTGGTAAGATAGAATTGAATTTTAAACAACTTTAGGGTCTTCTATTAGATTTGGAGGAAAAATTTGAATTTTATCCAAAGTTTAGAAAAGAGACAAAGTCACTACAAGAATGTCTCCATTATTCCAGCACATGTTTTCATCATTGATTTAAATATGTTTTGTCTCAAAAATCATGTTAATTGTCACAAGAGCATGCAGAGGATCATGCAGGAGTGGTGACTATCATCAAAATGATGATTCAATATAGGGATATCATTTAAAGAACAAAAGTATGTACCTATTAATGCATCCACTAAAGCTAGGTTTCAAGTCACGATCTAAAGCACTTAAAGTTATGATTTAATTTTGAAAATAAATTTGTATAACCATATTGGGGGCCTAATAGCATTTTGCAGTCGAAGGAACATTTCCATATTATTTTTCTGTGAAGAAATTTCTAAATCTCAATCAAATTGAAACCCTGTCATTTTGACAGAAATCATAATCAGTGTGATGGCTCCCAAGAAAAGCGGTCAGGTTAGCCATTTGGAACCAATAGGAGGCGAATTTTTGGAATCATATCCTGAGATTATGAAAAATTTCATCATGTAGAGCACTTGAATGGGGTAGCATGACATAAAATTGCTAGGGATAGAGACTGCAAGAGGCAAGAGTTATCATAATGGTAGTGTGGAACAAGCATGGAAATCTAGTTTAATAAAATGGTATAACAATCCCAAATTCATTAGAAAATTGCAAGTAGGCAACTGCCAATAGAAGTGAATATCCAAGCGAAGTGATTGGGATTGGATAAATGTGTGTTACAATTTCTGTGCTCTTAATATAATGATTTCTTACAGGTCTTTCCCAAAGAAGATCATCATTGCAGGTTTATGAAAACAATCAACTCTATACCTTCTTTCCATTTCAATATAGTGAATTTTAAACATCTTTCATTACAGTCCATTGATTGTGAAAGCTTAGAGTCTTTGGGCAAGGGGAAAAATGGACATGCAAAGTGCATAGAGCCAGAGGGGTCAGAGCTTCTTGAGGCTCATACAGATTGTTTTGAATGGTTCAAGAAAATTGTTTGCAAAAACAGGGGAATCATCCAAGCATACCCTTGTCATCAAAGAGGTCTACAACCAAAAAAAAAAAAAAAAAAAAGGAGGGATGAGGAAAAATAAATAGTTGCAGGCCACCCTAAAACCCCCCTGAGGTTCAAGGATATGATGTATAACCAATTTTAGACAACCGGAAGATAAAACAACATTATGGGCCAAGCCCTAGAAAAACAGAGTATGTGCACAAGGCATATTTGTAGGTTCATAGGCTCAAGACAAGCCCAACAAACAGATTGAGTTTAGAATTTAAGGAAAAAAAAAGATTTGTTTCTCACATAGAAGTTCATTGTTCTATATTATACCCCTCCATAATCTACAAACAAGAAAATCACAAGGAAATCAACACAAAAAATAATCCCTATTTCAACAAAAGAACAAATTAGGGTTCCATCTAATAAGAAGAGAAAAGTACAGGTTGAGAGGAGGGTTACAAGAGCCATGACATCCCAGGAGGATACAGAAGGCAATATGAACACTTTGGTAGAGATAGCACAAATTTTCATGTTATTTCTGTTAGAGTTTGAAATGTGCTACTGAAACCTTTATGTAGCTTGTTGTTTTTTCCTGTTTTAGACACTAACTTTGGGCACATTCTCCGAGAATCTGGAGACAAATTTAAAAAAAAATGGAAAAGGTTTTTGTTAGGAACAGACTGATTTATAAAAACCTCTCTGATTTTTGCAACAAATAACATAGTTTGATAGATTCGAATAGATATTTTAAAACTATTTTTTGGGAACCAAAATCTATTTCCTGTAAAAATGCCTAGAAAGCTCATGATTATGATTTTCAAGGATATGCCAGCTCAATTAGAATTGGGATTATATATTTCTAAAGATAGATAAGGATGTTTTTAGATCCATTATTGGGATCTTGATAATATTGTATATTTCTATATAAACCATGAATAAAGAGGTGCAAAAGAGGGGGTTCGAGTGGTGGGGAACAAAATACTTTGTCTCTGATTGTAAAAGCTTGGGACCTATTACATTTTACACTTAATGGAAAAGAATATCTGATGGTTAAACTATCTCTTCGTGTATTTTATTCTTCCTTGTCTTACTTAAATGCATGTGTATCTTTGCAAATCTTTTGATGTATCTTGTTTATGTTTGATAGCCATTAAATATTATGTTGATTGTCTGCTCATTACAGGATTTGTGATTAAGTACTTCATTCTTGTTTTTGAATAATATCTAGGATCAAGAATGTCCTCTCTGAGATAAAAAATTGGGAAATTTTGGTTCTTTCCTTTCATGTTAAACTTCCTTATCTAGCTCATCAGATTGGATACCATTGACTAAGTAAGTGTGATTAGAACTTGTTTTTGTAATAAAAAATTTAAATTGCCTAGTTCGTTTACTATTTGACCTATAAACCAATCCAAAATCCAAAATAAACCTACAAACATAAAACCATTGCAATAACTAAGGTTCCCTAGCTTTCCCTTAGCAGTCAGACAAATTTAGGGACTAACAGTGCCCAATATCCAAGATGCTCCTCAAACCATGTTCCTCAACCATATACCATATCATTCATAATCATGCCATACACCATAACATCATCAACATCTAACCATCAAAACATGCATATAAACATACATGTAACTCTGTAACAGACATATTGTATTTGATCACAGACTTGCATACTTGCCTCAACTTTAGCAACAACAAAATAACATCTTAAGAAAACTTTACCTTGGTCTCATGGTACTAGTTTTGGATTAGTCATAAACCCTAAATTTCAATAAGATTAACTATGTACCTACAATGAATAAAGGTATGAAAAATGTACAAAATATTATTCAATATCTTCTCTATAATTCCTCCAGGTTTCACTGCTTGGAACCTCCCATAAAAGGTGTTATAGAAAAAATGGCAGACCTTGTTGAATTATGGATTATTCTAGAGAGTGACCTTGTAGAGCATGCCACACACATAATGTTTTATCTATAAATATGAAAATGATGAAAAACATACTAAGGACTGTACTTTATCCAATTAATTTTCTCTCGCTGAATTTAGATCTTCTATGAAGAATTTGACCTTTTTACTTGGAACACATGTTTGAGAGTAGTTCCAGTACTAGCCAAAAACCTTATCTTCCACAGAGTGTATCTCCCAAACTACAACGACCCAGAAGCTAAACTTGCTACCACAGGTACCTTGATATGTTGTATCAATATCCTTCAGGTTTCTCTATTAGAATCATTCTAGAAAAAAAAAATTATAGAAAAAATGGTAATATGACCTGTAAATAACATACCTTAGAACAAATCCTCACAAAAATTCATCCTCCCTTGAAATTTTGACCTTATTTACTTCATCTTCCCTCTGAAAAACACCTAATATATCCTCAATTACCTCATATAAGAATCACTTGATCACTTAGATAGATATTCAATGAACTTGTGTGTATAATCATGTTCTTATGAGAGACTTCTTGAGGTGTATTTATACTTTCTCTAAGTAACCCCTTTCCTTAACTTTGGGGATTTTTGAAATTTCTTGTTACAACCACTTTACCCTTTCATTAAATACATGTAACCAACTATGGGCTTCTTGAACATTCTTAGGGGCTTCCAACTTCACAAAGTTGTATCTCCCTAATCGTGAGGAACCACGTGGTGTTCCACATATCACTTGAAATGACACGATGAGTATTATCCATCTATGAGCATCTTACCTGAATTTACATTATCCTTCATGTCTAAAAAAACCATTCAACTTTGGGTACAATAACCACACCTTTGGGGCTTCATGTAGACTTCATCAAATGTATCCATCACATATGATGACATCAACTAACTCACAATCAATCTCGATCATACAAATGATAACCAATTGTCCAACGATCTCGTCCACATCTCTGGGGCTTCCAGACTTCTCCAAGGTTTGACATAAATATCTAAGGGTTGACATCAATATCCAAGATCAATCTCCAAGGGTTGAAATCAATGATAGCCAACTATCCAAACCAACTTTCAAACATTTCATTGTTCTCTATTTTCTGCATTTTATCTATTTCATGCATAAACATAAAATCATAAACTAAAGATTATGGAATCTAAAGTAATTTAACCTTAATAATGTAGATTTTATTTTTATTTATCCCATATTTTTTGGTGAATTGCTTCAATGGAATATTCATGGCAGTTTATAAATCACCCAATTTAAAATAAAAATAAAGATGATAAAGCGTTGTGCACAAACCTACTTGAAGAAGGATTTTAACAGGATATGATTTAGAGGATACTTACCATAATAGAGGATCTAGAGAACTAAGAAACTTGATTTTCATTTCATGATTCATCTCTCAAATCGATCAATTATCTTCAAAGCACAATTTTTCTCTATAACAAATTATTGAACATTTGATCGAAAATGAAACAAACAACAACCTAAGCTTAGATTTAAAGGACCTAGTACCGAATCCAGAACAAAATCTCAATCATTACGATAGGATACTACAAATATGTTGCTTTAAATGTTGTAATTAACCACTATATTCATATTTAAACTAGCTTTGATGATCGGCGATGGGTACTTATATCACTTCCTATTCATATCAATACTTTAAAAAATTGTTTCATTTGGTGTGTTTTCCTATGCTTATTGGAGATTGAAAGCTGACTGTATTAGTGGTTTCAGAAATCATGTTTTTTTGCAACTTTTTACAAACCCTTAAAAGAATATTTTGGGAATATTCTCTTGATCCAATGGACATGCTTTGGTTCACTTATCGAAGTTTGGAGAAAACATTTTGAAACTCTTTACAGTAATTTATCAATTTTTCTTAGTAAACCTCTAAAAAGAATATTCCTTCAAAGATTCTTTCAGAGTTTCGGAAAAATATTTTTGGGAAACCTTATCACTGACCACCAAACTAGCCATCAACACACTTTTTAAGTTTATTGGGAGTTGGTGATAAAGTGTATTGGAGGTTTAAGAAATTGTGTTGTTTTGGACTTTTTTACAAACCCTTAATCGCATATTCGAGGAATATTCCTTCGATCTTATCGACTTTCAATGCAAATGTTCTTTGTTGCAAATTTGAACATGATTTCTTTCCCTCTACCCTTTATAAACTATCATCCTTTCGTGAATAAGTGCTCATTGAAATCAACACTTAAAGAAAAATGTTTTCCACAGTTTTTTTGTGATTGTCCTTAACCCTATTGGTATTTCAGGAAATTGTTCTTTTAATATCTTTTCATTTTATTATATATTTTATTTTTTATTTCCTTTTTGAAATGCATATATTTTTTATTTTTAGGAAAACAGATGCATGATTATTCTAATTGGAAATACAAAATAATGAAAAATATCAAAAATATGGAGAACGAAAATCTATAAAACAAAAGTGGTACCCACATTTAATACACAAAAAATTAGGGTGTGCAGTGTATTCAATAGGACCCTAACAATATATAGGCAAGTAGTACTGGAAGGACATATAGGGCATGCCATCATTGTTATCATGCACTTGAAAAATTGTAGAGGTTATATCTAGGTCTTGGTGCATGGTTCTTGAATATTTGTAGTGATCATGTCTATCTCTTGGTACTAAAAACTTGAATGCTTTAAATTATCTTGCTCTTACCCTTGGTATTGACTTTGATTTGGCTTATGTATACTTTGAAGAAATGTATTCTTTAGTATATGCATTTTATTTTAGCATGAAAAAATGAATGAATTTGCATCAATGGTTTGATTGATCATGTAGACATATGCATATTTTGTAAGAGGAAAACAAAACTTACTTTTATAAGTGGAAATATAAATGCATTTAGAAAAGGGTGAGTTAAATGGTAAAAAAGTGATTTTATTTGAATATAAAATAATAATTTCATATGCACCCACCTAACGAAAAAAAATAAAAGGGGATCTAGAGAAAATCTAAGAGTAAAAATAGGAGAAGAGGTTGGGATGTGATGACTAATATCTATTTTTCATTTTAAATAAATGAATTGCTTGTGCATGGAGTGACACATGGGTGTGTGAATAATATGAAATTAGTAATTAAATGATTAGTATTTTGCATCAAATGGATGAATGACATAATCGTAAAAGGTTATATAACAAAGGATTGGGCTTGAGAGTTCACCTTTTTCCACCCTAATGCTAGATGGGTGTCGTAATGCTCAATTGTTTCTCTGTGAGTTGGTGTTGAATTTGGTCTCAAGATTGTGTATATTCTTAGGAGGTGGGGATATTGTATGCTCTATAGGAGCCACACAATCCAAATACTAATTTTTGTACTCTTCTCATATGTAACCTATTGCAACTCAACAATCCTCGAGGAAGAAGAGTACTTATTTAGGAGTTGGTAGAGTGGTCAACCGATAAAAAAAATTTATATTTGGCAAGGAAGAATTGGAGAAATAATGGAATTAAAGAATAACCAAGAGATGATCTTCTAGAACCATTAGAAAAATGTTGGAATAAAGTTTGCATGCATGTTATTATTATGATGTAACTTCTTACCATTTTTTTATGCTTAAGAAATAGATGTAACTGAGTAAATGCATAATATTGAATTTCTTCATAATTTTATCTCATTATTCCAAACTAAATGACTACTAGTATGATATATAATGTTTTTCTATCACATGATCACTAATTAGGTTTGAAGAAATTTTTTTATTTGTATGCATTCCTAATTGAATTTCGTTCATATTAATGAATCCTTCAAGGAGGAATCTTCAGTAAAATGAATGTTTACAAGAAGAGTGCTAGAAAAAGTCTCTTTCTAACAATTTTATAGAGAATTGTATTTGAAAACTTACAAGCAATTTGTACTTGAATGTAATGGACTAAGTGATCCACTTATAAGGATTAAAAGTTGATTGTATATAGCCATTTGATCGTAGATTTATTGTATCACTATTTTTTAGGACAATTGTGAATCATTGAATGATTAGCAAAGGACTAATCACTATGATATAAAGACATTTTTTTAATGAATTGGTAATTGAGCCATATTTGTGACTTTATGTTTATTCCTTAGTGGGGATTGAAATGTTTCAAGTGCTAGTATCATGTATTTTAAATAATATAAAGCATACATAGCATTTTAATGTAAAATAAGTGAATGTGTGTGTGTGTGCATGCACACAGACATGAACTTATATAAGCTACAAGATTTGTTTTTGGTTATCATTTCAAAGTTGCATTGCAAATGGTATCAGAGTGGGGTCACATATGCTATAGCCTATGGACTCAGATGTTTAGTTTTTTTTAAGTTGATTGAAATTTGAAATTTATGTCCATGTGTGCAAAGGAAACAATGAATGGAAGAAGAGGAAGATGCAAAAGTAGGGAAACAAGATGCCATGGTACACGACCTCCACTTCAATGTACACTACCATATTCTCTTAGAGTTGACGTTCAGTGAAATGTATTTGTAGGTGAGGTTGTGTCATTGATGTTGTCATTTCAGAGAATGTTTGATGCATTAACTAACATATTGAAACAAGAAGCAAACAGTGCCTCCATTCTTGGAGAGAGATTTGTAAACCATCATAATGTTAGTGGCCAAGAACTAGAAAAAAGTAAGTTTCCATAATTTGGGGGCTCCATTGATGAAGTAGATGAACCATGGCTTGAGAAAATTTCCATGTGTTTTTCATTAAGTGATTATACTCGTAATGTCAAAATGTGTATGGGTATATTCTAATTGAAAGGAAGTGCACTATTGTGGTGGAAGACCTTATTACTAAAATTGGACATGGATATATCTGAGATATCATGGGAACTATTTGAGGAGCATTTTAGAGAATGCCATCTCTATGAGAATTTAATTGAAAGACAATTGAATGAGTTCAACTCTCTAAGACAGGTTTATAGGTTAGTGTCAAAGTATGAGATTATTTTCATGGAACTTTTGAGGTATGCACCATAGGTAAACACATATATGTTGCAAGTCAATAAGTTTGTCTATAAGTTAGACTTTTACATCAGATCGAAAGTTCAAATATTGATGTTATCTACCTTGCATGAGATCGTTCAAAGGCCTATCATAGCTGAGGAGGAACTCATGGAAGGTGATCAATCAAGACCATCTAGAACTTAAAATTTCAAGAGGACAAAGATCAAATTCTTAGTTAGTTATCACCTATAGACCAATGACATGGAACAAGGATTCACCAAGGGGCCATGTCATGAGACCCAATGAAGACACTGGTGTAGTAGTTTTTGCAGTATATGGTTATTTTTCAGTTTCCCGATAGTTTGGTTTATTGGATGAGCAAGACAGGTTGCAATATTCAAAATTCCAAATGGATAAAGGCATTGGTCTCTAGTTCTTGATATATCACAAGGAGAGTATCATCCCTCGAAGGAGCCAATGTTAGTCCATGAACTTGTTCATGACTTCTCATTTTCAAAAAACCCTATTTTACCATGCTTTTTTTTCTAAGGTTTCCTATACTTATCTCTTTATTACTATTTGGTGTGTTTTTTATATGTTTGAACCTTTTTTTGCATGCCTTATTGGTAATATAGAGTTAAATTTTAAACAACTTGAGGGTCTTCTATCAAATTTGGACAAAAAATTTGAATTTTATCCAAAGTTTAGAAAAGAGACAAAGTCACTACAAGAATGTCTCCATTCCTGTAGCACATGTTTTCATCATTGATTTAAATATGTTTTGTCTCAAAAATCATGTTAACTGTCACAAGAGAATGCAGAGGATCATGCAGAGAACCATGCAAGAGTGGTGACTATCATCAAAATGATGATTCAATATAGGGATATTGTTTAAAGAACAAAGTATGTACATGTTAATGCATCCACTGAAGCTAGGTTTCAGGTCATGATCTGAAGCACTTAAAGTTGTGATCTAATTTTGAAAATAAATTTGTATAACTATATTGGGGGCATAATAGCATTTTGCATTCGAAGGAACATTTCCATATCATTTTCTTATGCAAGAACTTCTAAAGCTCAATCAAATTGAAACACTGTCATTTTGACAGAAATCAAAGTCAGTGTGATGTCTCCTAAGAAAAGTGGTCGGGTTAGCTATTTGGAACCAATAGGAGGCAAATTTTTGGAATCATATCCTGAGATTATGAAAAATTTCATCATGTAGAGCACTTGAATGGGGTAGCATGTCATAAACTTGCCAGGGATAGAGACTACAAGAGGCAAGAGTTATTGTAATGGTAGTGTGGAACAAGCATGGAAATCCAGTTTAATAAAATGGTATAACAGTGCCAAATTCATTAGAAAATTACAAGTAGGCAACTGCCAATAGAAGTGAATATCCAAGTGAAGTGATTGGGATTGGATACATGTGTGTTACAATTTGTGTGCTCTGAATATAATGATTTCTCACAGGTATTTCCCAAAGAAGATCATCATTGCAGGTTTATGAAAACAATCAGCTCTATACCCTCCTTCCATTTCAATATAGTGAATTTTAGACATATTTCATTACAGTCCATTGATTGTGAAAGCTTAGATTCTTCAGGAAAGGGGAAAAATAGACATGCAAAATGCATAGAGCCAGAGGGGTCGGAGCTTCTTGAGGCTCATATAGATTGTTTTGAATGGTTCAAGAAAATTGTTTGCAGAAACAGGGGAATCACCCAAGCATACCCTTGTCATCAAAGAGGTCTACAACAGAAAAGAAAAAAGAAAAAAGAGGGTCGAGGAAAAATAAATAGTTGCAGGCCACCCTAAAAAAACCCCTAAGGTTCAAGGATATGATGTATAACCAAGTTTAGACAATCGGAAGATAAAACAACATTATGGGCCAAGCCCTAGCAAAACAAAGTATGTGCACAAGGCATATTTGTAGGTTCATAGGCTCAAGACAAGACCAACAAACAAATTGAGTTTAGAATTTAAGGAAAAAAAAAATTGTCTCTCACATAGAAGTTCATTGTTCTATATTATACACCTCCATAATATACAAACAAGAAAATCACAAGGAAATCAACACAAAAAATAAGCCCTATTTCAGCAAAGGAACAAATTAGGGTTTCATCTACTAAGAAGAGAAAAGTACAGGTTGAGAGGAGGGTTACTAGAGTCATGACATCCCAGGAGGATACATAAGGAAATATGAACACTTTGGTAGAGATAGCACAAATTTTCATGTTATTTCTGTTAGAATTTGAAAGGCGCTACTGTTGGTCACTATAATTGCTTAATTGATTCAAACAATCAAGTGATACATAAATTATCAACCCAGGGAAGTCTTTTTATTTCAAAGATAACCACGCACTATATATGCTCAATTCCAAAAGAAGCTTAGTGTTGTAGTAAAGAAACTTATACTAATCACACTTGCTTGAATGAACTGAAGTTCTGAATTAAATCACAGGAAAGTAAATTCCCTATTGCAAATCTTTAAAGATTAATCTAAGAATCCTGGATTACATTAAAATAACACTTGCAATGGGAAAGAAAGACTATTCTGCAATCAGAGAACAAGACCCTTACTCTCAAACAGAGACTTCAGTACTAACACTCTTTTATGAAAACAGTAATGCAGAAAACAATTAACTCTATCTAACAGAGAACAAGGCCATCTAGTCCCTTCCTTTCTAAGCAGGAGCCTTAAGCCCTATTTCTGTTTAGCACACTTGTGAAGTTGAGGTTTACAGAGAACAGGATAGTTTGATCCCTTCCTTTCTGAGAAGGGATCCTTAACCCAGTCTCTGGCTAGCACACCTGCAGGAATGATTGAAATCTACAGAAGACAAGGTGTTTTGATTCCTTCCTTTCTGAGCAAGAACCCTTAACCCAATCCTTGGCTAGGACACTTGCAGAATTAAATGAAGTCTACAGAATACAAGGTGTTTTGATTCCTTCCTTTCTGAGCAGGAACCCTTAACCCAATCCTTGGCTAGCACACTTGCAGAATTAAATGAAGTCTATAGAAGACAAGGTGTTTTGATTCCTTCCTTTCTGAGCAGGAACCCTTAACCCAATCCCTGGCTAGCACACTTGCATAATTAAATGAAATCTACAGAAGACAAGGTGTTTTGATTCCTTCCTGTTTGAGTAGGAACCCTTAACCCAATCCCTGACTAGCACACTTGCAGAATTAAATGAAATCTACAGGGGACAGGATGTTATGATTCCTTCCTGTCTGAGCAGGAACCTTTAACCCAATTCTCTGGCTAGCACACTTGCAGAATTAAATGAAATCTACAGAGGACAGGATGTTCTGATCCCTTCATGTCTGAGCAGGAACCTTTAACCTTGTTTCTGGCTAGCCTCATAAAATCATCACACAAGATTGCTAATGAAAAGAATTACAAATTTCATTCAATGATCTAAGACAAAGTCAGTAGTGTTTCAACAAAGTGGAATCCATTAAAAACAGTGTTTCAGCAAACGACAGTTAAATCAAATCATAAACAGAAATTGTACTAACACACTTCTAAACTAATGGGTGAATCTTGTGAAGAAGGTGGGCCCTCCCTTCTCACAAGATTCCCCTGAAACAAAAAAGCTAGAGAAGGGTACTCAAAGCAGTCTTATATTCATCTGTCGAAATATCACATTACAATTTGGGAAATAGAGTATGTCCCACTTCTCTGGAGTTGCTTCAATACATCAAACTTGGATTTTCCGAATGGTGATTTCCTCTGATTTAAAGAGGAAATCCCTTCGATACAATAATTACAATGCATATATGAGTCCTATCCTTAATCGGATCTACTTTCTAAACCAGCATAGGATGTCCTAGTCTTACGCAACAGAATACTATTACAGGAGCTGAATGAGGTTTTGTTGTTATGACTGGTGTAACAGCTTCTTCTCGTTGTTGCTGATGCTGTTTTAGCATCGCAATTCGTGGGCTGTTTCAACCACGTGAATTGTGCTCTGACTATGTTGACATTCTTGTGTAGGAGTGACGGTTATATCTTTGTTGACCGCTGACTGTAACGACTTCCTTTGTGTTTCAGCATCGTCGGTCCTGGCGGTATCTTCTGTGTTTCAGCATCTGCAACTCTGGACTGTGTAACAGCTCCGTGTTTTAGCATCTGCGACCTCGAACTATAAGGTAGCCCCGTGTTTCAGCATATACAACCTCGGACTGTATAGCAGCTCTATTTTTCAGCATCTGCGACCTCGGACTATAAGGTAGCTCCGTGTTTCAACATCAGTTCTGTGTTTCAGCAACAACGATCTTGGACAGTTCTATGTTTCAGCAATAGGCCTCAAATGCTAATCTGCAGTTTTGAACACTTATGCATTTCTAATCAATGGTTAAGTACGAGAGTGATGTAAAATATTATGCAAAACAGATTAAACGTATAGTAATGAGAAGGGACGTTGTATACCTTTGGGATGATCAGATAAAGTGATAGTATGAGTCTAAATATGGGTGATCAAGAGTATAATAGTGGAAAAAAGTGTAGGCAAAAATGTACATTGTGTGGTCCTAACATCCCCCCCAACTCAAGGTGTTGCGTGTCCTCAGGCAACTCACTCTGAATCAGAGTCTGGATACCGACTCTAATCATGTAAGTTACTCAAGCTGTAACTGTGTTAGGTACTATCTGTCGGCGTTCTGAACCCTTGCACCTGCTGCAATCTTTGCCGTGCTATTGTTTATGCCTTCTTAGGCAGCTTATAACTGACTTGATACCTTTCTATTGGCAACCAGATAATGGGAAAATAAAACCAGTACCCTATCCAATTTTCAGCACAATGTCTAACACACTGGATATAGTTGGGTATCCTAGAAATTGCTACTTCTAAGTTGGCAGGACCAAAAGGATTGTGTTGTTGTCTCTTCTCCGTGGATTGCTACCAAAACAGGTTATTGGCCTGGAGGGAAGGAATCTCTATGGATTTGATGATGTGTTCACAATCCTGAAGCACTTCTGATTGTAGCTGCTGAACATGTTCAGTCACCCCTGGTTGTTTTAAGAACTCATAATATTGTGAGATAAAGGTAGCTGCCCTCTGTGGTTCTGGTCTAATCCAGAGGAGGCAATTATCTTCGTTGTGCTTAGCAGCGGAAAATCCACCTTGCCAAATGATTTGATTGAGGAGAAAGGAAGTAAATGCTCGAATTTGAACGTCCCCAATAAGAGGATTTATGTTTAGCAACCTATTTTCTGGAATAGCCTCATTATGGAATTATGCTTCACAGAGGAGGTGCTGATCCCTGGTAGAGGCAGCTACAAAGGTTTTGATAAAATCTGTTGATTGTATGACTTCATGGGGTTTACCTTCTATAATGGACTTGATCTGAAATCATGCGAGTCTCTCCATCAGGAATAAGAAGTAGTTTCAAGATGGATTCCTTGTGGCCAGTAGCTTCTGTATCAAATCAAATACCAGGACCAATCTGTCTTTCAATTCTTTGTTTTTCTTCTTAAGCTCACGAGCTTCCTGGCGTATCTGTTCTAATACTTCCCAATTTGAGTAAGTATGGTTGATCCAGATTTGTTTGTGCACTTGCAGATCTTTGGCTTGAGTTTCAACATATTCTTTCTTCCATTTTTGTATTTCTATGTGTTCATCCCATAGCTGAGTTTGTGTTTCAGCGTTGGAAGTAGTGGGATGTGGTAAGGTTTGAGTAGATTGTTCCCTGGAAGTGGAGATATTGATCTGGTTGGGAGGTGTACATTCCTCCATGGGCACTATCTGAACAACCTTGTTGACAAAGGTAGGGGCTTCTTTTGTTGCAATGCAAGGCTCAGTCTTAAGCTTGAGAGGGCCTGCTAGTTCTTATGTTGCAGCAGGTTCAGTCTTGAGCTTGCTAGGGCCTGCTGGTTCTTGTGTTGCAGTAGGTTCAGTGTTGAGTTTGTTAGGGCCTGCTGGTTCTTGTGTTGCAGCAGGTTCTTCCTTGACTTCAAAAGGTGAAGGAGTAGGGGTTGCCCCTGGCACTGGGACTTGAATCACCTTATAGCTTGCCTGATGGTAAACATCGCCACATTGGCAACACATGTATTCTTTACACACACTCTCTGTGGTCTCCTCTGACAAGTTTGTTGTTTGGGCTAAGGTGTACAAATTTAGTTCTTTTTCATATGCTTCCCTTGCCTTGGCTAATTCTTGTTGATATGCTTCCAATTGAGACTTTAAAAAGTTGGTTTCTTCCAAGACATCGGCCATTGTTTGTTTGGATTGAGAGGTGACTGGTTTTTGTGTGGCAGTGATATCCTCATGAGTTAGTTCTTGTGGAGCAGCTACAAGAATGGAAACTGATGCTTTTGTTTCAGCCTCCTGGTGTAAGGAGAGTAGTGTTTCAACACCCTCAACCTCTGATTCCTGAATCTCAATGTCAATGTCAGTGGCTGGTTCTTGTGTTTCAGCCACTGAATGGGTAGCTGGTTTTTCAGCTACTTTTCTTGAGGAGAGTGGTGTTGCAGCATTCAGAGTCTCTGATTCCTGTAATTCAATTTCAATATCAGTGGTTGGTTCTTGTGTTTCAGCCACTGGATGGGTAGTTGGTTTTGTTTCATCTACTTTATTTGAGGAGGGTAGTGTTGCAGCATACGGGGCCTCAAATTTCTGTAATTCAATTTCAATACCAGTGGTTGGTTCTTGTGTTTCAGCCACTGGATGGGTAGCTGGTTGTGTTTCAGCTACTTCAAAAATAAATGATGTCTGGGCTTCTAGCTCCTGTAACTCAATATCGGTGGCCGGTTCTTGTGTTTCATCCACCGAGGTTGGAATAGGCAAAGATCCTGGGATTGGAAAGGTTGGAGGTGGATGGGGTGTTAGTCGAAGTGGTGGGGTTTCTAGGGTAGTGGTCATCAAGGGTGGCCTCATTGAGGCTCTTGTTCTCTTTTTTTGAAAGAAGGGTGGAAAGGGGGTAATCTGTTTTCGTTTTCGTGGAGGTATTTCCTGAATGATAGGGCAGGCAACATTTTCTGGTTCAGAGTCATCACTGAGAATATGAAGGGCGGGAGTGGGTGACTCTGGTAGGGTATGTGGTGGATTTGGTGGGGTAGGGGAATTGACTGGACTGGTTGGCTCTGTGGACAGGATATGGGGTACTTCGGGGACGTCTGGGGGGTTTTGTTATTGGTGCTCCTGGGGAGTTTCAGCAGCTGGTGGAGGGTTTATGGGTGGGTTATTTAGTGGATGGTTTTGTTGTTCAAAACCCCTGTTGATGAGTAATTGAACAAGATGGTGGTAGGTAAGTGACAGGGTTGGATCTTTTTCCTTTCGACAGTAATGTGCCATACTCTTCAAACAGCCTAGCAGATAATAGGGAAGATTGACCCATCTGTTATGCCTTAAATGAGAAAGCAAAAGGAATTCGTGCTGATAAACTACCTGATAGCGACCTTCGCAGGTCAGGTAGTGCTTGATGAATCTGGAGACCTCCGACCATGGGGGTGGCAGTGAACTGAGTTGAACGCCTCTAACCTTCAATACAATTCTTTCCTCAGGCAGGAAGAAGCTCTGCTGGACATCCCTGATGATATTCTTTCGACTGAACATATGAGTGCCATCGCTAGGGAGGCCTGAGACTACTGCTATGTCGTCTTCTATTACAGATATTCGGATGCCTGCGATGACAGAGTGGTTCTCCTGAAGATTTCGGGCAAACTGTAGGACTTGTTATTCATTATATCCTTGAAGCCTGCGGAAGTAATTAAGCCACCCTGCTTGCTCGAAGATTTGATATGCTGCTTGATAGTGTTCGAGCAGCGCTATGGTGGCGGGTTCTTTGCATATGACAGCTCCTCCCATGGATACTAGCTTGGTAAGATACAGCGTCAAGATTTTTTGTATCAGCTTTGGCACAAAGTAAGTTTTCCAAGGGATTATATGTAGGAATAGTGGTTAAATGCGCGAAAAGGTGATGAAGTGGGGATGGCGGCGGTGAAATCGGATGAAATAATGGTATCGCGGATTTGACGTGTACTTCCCCTCCTGTCAACTGCAATTAGTAATAATGGCACTTGAATGGTCATAATGGCTTAAAATCTTTCTCATTAACTATAGTCTAACTGAATTACATAATATTTACATACCTCGCCTTACCGTTTGATTCGTTCTACAAACAAGATGTCATGCCTGTCTGTGGTAGTCCTGTCATGGTGGAGACATTTGATTGTGTCGAGGGTTTGCTGATGAACTATAATCTTAGGGCATAGAAGCTTGCTGACAGATGATGGTGAAAGACTGGTGTTTCAGCAAAAGAGAAGAACAAAACAATTGCTATAGATGAAGAACTGTTGATGAATGGTGTTTCAGTATCGGAAGAAAGTCAAAAGTGTTGGAGAATGGTGTTTCAGCATCGTGAAAAAGTCAAATGTGCTGAACAGTGGTGTTTAGCATCAGAAGAAAATGATGAAGGGTTGCTGACAATGGTGTTTCAACAACAGAAAAAGAAAATGATGACGGGTTGCTGACAACGGTGTTTCAACAACAGAAAAAGAAAAGGCGAAACAATTGTTGGACGGAGTTGTTTCGTCGATGAAAGATGATGAGGAAATGGTAGACTGTAGTGTTTTGGGAATGGGAAGAAAAAGTGTTGAATAGTGGAGTTTCAGCATCGAGGAAAAAGTCAACAGTGCTGAGTAATGGTGTTTCAGCATCAGAATGATAAAGACGAAACAATTGTTGGACGGAGTTGTTTCGTCGATGAAGGATGATGAAGGAGTGGCAAAAAGGGTGTCAAACCGTGATGAGGAAAAAGGTGTGAGTTTTGTGTTTCAGTAATGAAGAAAAGGGGTGGATTGCTGACAGTGGTGTTTCGGCAACAGAGAAAAGTCAAAAGTGTGGAACGGTGGTGGTTCGGCCTCAGAAGCAAGTCAAGAGGGATGACCAGTGGTGTTTCAGTAGCATAAAGGTCAACAGTGCTGAACAACGGTGTTTCAGCATCGTGAAAGTTAACAGTGCTGAACAATGGTGTTTCAGCATCGTGAAAGCTCATCTCTCTGAAGTGGAATCGTCCTCTTCTGGTGGTTGTGCTTCGATCGAGAATCTGCAAAAAAACGGCTGTAGCATGGTATTTCTTGATAGGGATTATTAGAAAACAGAATCTAATCTAATCTAACACTAAAGAAAATCAATCTTGAAAGAATTAATTGCTATTAGGGGTAGAAACCCCCTCGAGGAAGAGAAAATGGGCGTCTGCCATGCATGTGGCCTTAAAATCTTCTTTAGAAATAGGTTGCTGGTACAGACGGAGCCGATGACCATTTACAAGTAACAGGGTTCTGGAGTCATCGATTGTGATGAGCCTTACTATTCCATTGGGGAAAACTGTGTCTACTTCGTAAGGTCCAAGCCATCTTGTACGCAGTTTTCCTTGAAATTCTTTGAACCGGGAATCATACAATAGGGCCCAATTACCTTTTTGGAACTGCTTTTTTTTTTATGTTTTTGTCATGCCATTTTGATCTCTGCTGCTGAATTATGGTTGTTTGTTGAATGGCATCTAGTCTTTTCTCCTCTAGTTCATTAAGTTGTTGCATCCTGGCTGTCTGTGCATCGGTTAGATCAAGGTTGGCAGTTAAAGCAATTCTTAAGGTTTTTATCTCAAATTCCACAGGAAAGACAACACTCTTTCCATAGACTAATTCATAGGGAGAAAATCCTGTAGTGTTTCTCCAGGTAGTTCTGTAGGCCCATAGTGCTTCAAGGAGCCTGTGGGACCAATCCTTT
>ML796738.1:261728-291680 GCA_009831015.1 Picea engelmannii
CGACAATCTTCCTTAATATATATTCTATGAGTACATAGGTCAGGGGAGATTCCCTTCATGTCTGTGTAATCCCATGCAAATGCTTCTTTATTTTCCTGAAGTAACTTCATTAACTATTGTGTTTCAGCATCTGTCAAATGAGGATTTATATTTAAGGTTTTTCTAGGTTCAATTTCGACCGGTATGCTTTTGGAGGAGATGGTTTTAGGTGTTTGAGGTGGGCTTTCTGAAATGATTTTTTCTTGATTATCAGAATCCAATAGTGCAGTTAATTGATTATGAATTTGTGGAGTGACAGAGGAGGGCTCGCAAATAAAATTATTGATGATTTCATCCTCAGTAGAGTCTTTCAGGCTTAAATCTTGTCCGATAGTCAGAAGAGGTTGAGTAGGTTGATCCTCAAAATCTACCCATACAGAATTATCATTATTAGCCAAAGGTGTAGCATGAGGATAAAGTGTGAGCTACTTCATTTCATAACCGTTTGAAATTTTCATTGACCCTGATCTACAGCTGATAAAAGCATCTGCTGTGGCTAGCCACGGCCTACCTAGAATTAGAGGGTGGCCCCCCAACTTTGTTTTGGGCTGCAACACTGTAAAGTCGAATGGATAATTCTAGGATTCCACAGAGATGTTGAGGTCTTCAATGACTCCTTCTGGTTTAATTCTGGATCGATCAGCCAATTCTAGGATAGTTGGGGTCTCTCTAACTTCATCTTGTAATTGTAACAGTTGTAAGGTCTCTAAAGTCATGATATTGATGGCTGCACCTAGGTCTACCAGGACTCGAGGGATTATTGTTTTGCCAACTTGTACTATAACGGTAGGGTGGCCAGGATCACCATATTTGACTGGGGGAGTCTTGTCTGACATTAATGCAAACAGATCTCCCATAACATGGACTGTAAGGGGATCCTTGGTTTTCCTACTAGGATTTTTAACACAGATATCTCTCATTGTCCTAGCATAAATAGGTACGTCGCGGAGTTCTTGTAATAGGGGAATTTTAACATATAAATTTTGTAATTCCTCTAGAAGATTAAAGGCTGGTGGTTCAGGCATTTTGGTTAAGGCTAAACGCTCAGGAAATGGTGTTGTTTCAGCAGCATTGTTAGAGGATGATTGTACCTTTTCATGTACATCATGCTCTTTTGTTTCCTCTTTGTCGGAAGAGGTAACATCAGCTATGGTTGGTTCCACTATTCTCCCAGATTGAAGATGGATATCGTTGCATTGTGCAGGGAGAAGGGAAAGTGTAGGCTGGTTATAAATATCAATGCACTGCACAGCTTTATTATTCGGGTTGGGGTTAGGTTGCACAGGTAGCTGGGGTCTCATCGTTTGATTATTTTGAGGAGTACCTGCTGGCAAGGAGAGTGGTTGTGAGAATTGAGGTAATTGGTTTTGAAAAGGGGGTTGTTTTCCTCTCCAATTCTGATTCCATTGATTTTGATATGGCTGTTGTTGTGGAGGCCAAGAGGTCCACATTGAGGGATCAACAAAGGGTGGGTTATTTTGTTGCATGGGTGGGCAATTTTGTTGCATGGGTGGGTAAGTTTGTTGCATGGATGGGTAATTCATTTGATTAGTGTATTTCATTTGATTGTAAGAGGGGTAACCCATTTGATTGAAGGAAGAATAATTATTCCAACGATTAGGAGATGCAAATGGTACGTTAGAGTTCATACCTTGTCCTCGCGGTTTCCATTGTCTCCTTTGTGTCATCAGATAGACAGCTTCAGCTTCTTCATCCATTGGTTGCAATGTTGCTTTAATCCCTGGTAAAGATGCACAATTTTGGGTATCATGATCTTTGTCACAGATAGTGCAGATTGGTTTTTTATCCAGTGGACATTCTCTTCATGGGTGCTTGTCTCTACACTGAGAACAAAAGATGGACAAGGATGCTTCTGCTTCTGCTTGCTTTTTCTTAATCTGTAGGGTATCCATTTGTGAGGCAAAAGAGCTTAACATTTCAGTTTTAAAATCTTCAAGTAAATTACCTATCTCAGCTCTTGTTGCTCCCCCACTGGTTGATTTGTGGACTCTTGAAAATGTGGTGTCCCTGTTGTTCAGTCTGTTTCTCGAAGCTCCCCTTGAACATCTTTTGCATAAATTGACAATTTCATCATATGATTCCTTAGATATGTCCCCTTTCCCAAGCATATTCAGCATATCCAGAGAGTCATCCCTTACCCCTTTTAATAAAATAGTTTTGAGAATATCCTTACTTACATTGGGATGACTGGATCTTTGTAGATTGTATTGTAGCCTCTCTACAAAGTCTTCTAGATTTTCGTCCTCTTTCTGCATCATTTTAAATAGCTCCTCCCTCTTTTCTCTCGTTCTGCAGTAGTCCTGGTACTTGTTCATAAATTTTTGTTTCATTTGGTCCCATGTTGTGATTACATGGCCTCCAAGACTCATAAACCATCTTAGTGCATTCCCTTTTAGTGTTGCTAGAAACAACTTCAGTTTATGAGCATTAGAAACGTAATCATAACTTCTACATAATATATCAAACTCAAACAGAAATTCATCAGGATCCTCTGAAGATAACCCATGAAAATTGGGCAATGCTGAGAGTGGAATGTTTTTCATGGGGGCTGCCCCTCTAGGGAGATCGCCAATAGGGAATCCTAGTGTAGAGAAAGAGTTTTCATCTTTTACCTCACCTTCAGTACCTGCCTTTCTTCGTGATGAAATTCTTCGTTGTATTCATCCATGTTTCCCTCTGTTTGCTCTCCTGCTGCACTTGCTCTGTCCTCAATGTCTCCTACTGGCTTCTAGACTGTCTTAAGACTCCAAACTTCTTTCCCTGTTCCAAAAATTGCTCGAAATGAAGGCTGGGAGTTCTGTTTTTGAAGGTTTGGTCATTGAGCAGCAGATTCAGACTTGGATAAAATATCATCAATGAAAGTCTTTCTTCCTCCTTTTCCTTTTCCCTTGCCACCTGTATGGTTAGTGTCTTTGGGGTCTTTCATGCATTCTTTTTATCTAAAGAAAATAAATCACAAGTCCTTTTGAAATCTATAGCTATCTTCCCCAGCAACGGCGCCAAAATGTTGGTCACTATAATTGCTTAATTGATTCAAACAATCAAGTGATACATAAATTATCAACCCAGGGAAGTATTTTTAGTTCAAATATAACCACGCACTATATATGCTCAATTCCAAAAGCAACTTAGTGTTGTAGTAAAGAAACTTATACTAATCACACTTGCTTGAATGAACTGAAGTTTTGAATTAAATCACAGGAAAGTAACTTCCCTATTGCAAATCTTTAAATATTAATCTAAGAATCTTGGATTACATTAAAATAACACTTGCAATGGGAAAGAACGACTATTCTGCAATCAGAGAACAGGACCCTTACTCTCAAACAGAGACTTCAGTACTAACACTCTTTTATGAAAACAGTAATGCAGAAAACAATTAACTCTATCTAACAGAGAACAAGGCCATCTAGTCCCTTCCTTTCTAAGCAAGAGCCTTAAGCCCTATTTCTGTTTAGCACACTTGTGAAGTTGAGGTTTACAGAGAACAGGATAGTTTGATCCCTTCCTTTCTGAGCAGGGATCCTTAACCCAGTCTCTGGCTAGCACACCTGTAGGAATGATTGAAATCTACAGAAGACAAGGTGTTTTGATTCCTTCCTTTCTGAGCAAGAACCCTTAAGCCAATCCCTGGCTAGCACACTTGCAGAATTAAATGAAGTCTACAGAATACAAGGTGTTTTGATTCCTTCCTTTCTGAGAAGGAACCCTTAACCCAATCCCTGGCTAGCACACTTGCAGAATTAAATGAAGTCTACAGAAGACAAGGTGTTTTGATTCCTTCCTTTCTGAGCAGGATCCCTTAACCCAATCCCTAGCTAGCACACTTGCATAATTAAATGAAATTTACAGAAGACAAGGTGTTTTGATTCCTTCCTATCTGAGCAGGAACCCATAACCCAATCCTTGGCTAGCACACTTGCAGAATTAAATGAAATCTACAGAGGACAGGATGTTCTGATTCCTTCCTGTCTGAGCAGGAACCTTTAACCCAATTCTCTGGCTAGCACACTTGCAGAATTAAATGAAATCTACAGAGGACAGGATGTTCTGATCCCTTCCTGTCTGAGCAGGAACCTTTAACCCTGTTTCTGGCTAGCCTCATAAAATCATCACACAAGATTGCTAATGAAAAGAATTACGAATTTCATTCAATGATCTAAGACAGAGTCAATAGTGTTTCAGCAAAGCGGAATCCATTAAAAACAGTGTTTCAGCAAACGACAGTTAAATCAAATCATAAACAGAAATTGTACTAACACACTTCTAAACTAATGGGTGAATATTGTGAAGAAGGTGGGCCCTCCCTTCTCACAAGATTCCCCTAAGACGAAAAATCTAGAGAAGGATACTCAAAGCAGTCTTATATTCATCTATCGAAATATCACATTACAATTTGGGAAATAGAGTATGTCTCGCTTCTCTGGAGTTGCTTCAATACATCAAACTTGGATTTTCCAAATGGTGATTTCCTCTGATTTAAAGAGGAAATCCCTTCGATACAATAATTACAATGCATATATGAGTCCTATCCTTAATCGGATCTACTTTCTAAACCAACATAGGATGTCCTAGTCTTACGCAACATAATACTATTACAGGAGATGAATGAGGTTTTGCCGTTACGACTAGTGTAACAAATGTTTCTCGTTGTTGTTGATGTTGTTTCAGCATCGCAATTCGCAGGTTGTTTCAGCCACGTGAATTGCGCTCTGACTATGTCGACATTCTTGTGTAGGAGTGACAGTTATAGCTTTGTTGACCGCTAACTGTAACGGCTTCCTTTGTGTTTCAGCATCGTTGTTCATGGTGGTATTCTCTGTGTTTCAACATCTGCAACTCTGGATTGTGTAACAGCGTCGTGTTTCATCATCTGCGACCTCGAACTATAAGGTAGCTCCGTGTTTCAGCATCTGCAACCTCGGACTGTATAGAAGCTCTGTGTTTCAGCATCTGCGACCTCGGACTATAAGGTAGCTCTGTGTTTCAGCATCAGTTCTGTGTTTCAGCAACAACGATCTTGGACAGTTCTGTGTTTCAGCAATAGGCCTCAAATGCTAATCTGCAGTTTTGAACACTTATGCATTTCTAATCAATGGTTAAGTACGAGAGTAATGTAAAATATTATGCAAAACAAATTAAACATATAGTAATGAGAAGGGACGTTGTATACCTTTGGGATGATCAGATAAAGTGATAGTATGAGTCTAAATATGGGTGATCAAGAGTATAATAGTGGCAAAAAGTGTAGGCAAAAAGATACATTGTGTGGTCCTAACAACTACTGAAACCTTTCTATAGCTTGTTGTTTTTTCTTGTTTTAGACACTAACTTTGGGCACATTCTCCGAGAAACTGGAGACAAATTTTAAAAAAATGGAAAAGGTTTTTGTTAGGAACAGACTGATTTTTAAAAACCTCCCTGATTTTTGCAACAACTATCACAGTTTGATAGTTTCGAATAGATCTTTTAAAACTATTTTTTGGGAACCAAAATCAGTTTCTTGTAAAAATGCCTAGATAGCTCATGATTATGATTTTCAGGGATATGTCAGCTCAATTAGAATTGGGATTACATATTTCTAAATATAGATAAGGATGTTTTTAGATCCATTATTTGGATCTTGATAATAATGTATATTTCTATATAAACCATGAATAAAGAGGTGCAAAAGTGGGGGTTCGAGTGGTGGGGAACAAAATACATTGTCTCTGATTGTAAAAGCTTGGGACCTATTACATTTTACACTTAATGGAAAAGGATATCTGATGGTTAAACTATCTCTTCTTGTCTTTTATTATTCCTTGTCTTACTGAAATGCATACTTAAATGCATGTGTATCTTTGCAAATATTTTGATGTATCTTGTTTATGTTTGAAAACCATTAAATATTTTGTTGATTGCTTTCTCATTACAGGATTTGTGTTTAAGTACTTCATTCTTGTTTTTGAATAATATCTAGGATCAAGAATTTCCTCTCTGAGATAAAAAATTGGGAACTTTTGGTTCTTTCCTTTCATGTTAAACTTACTTATCTAGCTCATCAGATTGAATAGCATTAACTAAATAAGTGTGATTAGAACTTGTTTTTGTAATAAAAAATTTAAATTTCCTAGTTCGTTTACTATTTGACCTATAAACCAATCCAAAATCCAAAATAAACCTACAAAAATAAAACCATTGCAATAACTAAGGTTCCCTAGATTTCCCTTAGCAGTCAAGGACAAATTTAGGTACTAGCAGTGGCCAATATCCAAGATGCTCCTCAAACCATGTTCCTCAACCATATACCATATCACTCATAATCATGCCATACACCATAACATCATCAACATCTAACCATCAAAACATGCATATAAATATATATGTAACTCTGTAACAGACATGTTGTATGTGATCAAGGACTTGCATACCTTCCTTAGCTTTAGAAACAAGAGAATAACATCTTCAACAAACTTTACCTTAGTCTCATGGGACTAGTTTTGGATTATTCATAAACCCTAAGTTTCAACAAGAATAACTATGTACCTATAATGAATAAAGGTATGAAAAATGTACAAAATATTCTTCAATATCTTCTCTATAATTCCTCCAGGTTTCACTGCTTGGAACCTCCCATAAAAGGTGTTATAGAAAAAATGGCAGACCTTGTTGAATTCTGGATTATTCTAGAGAGTGACCTTGTAGAGAATGCCACACACATAATGTTTTATCTATAAATCTGAAAATGATGAAAAACATACTAAGGACTGTACTTTATCCAATTAATTTTCTCTCACTAAATTTGGATCTTCTATGAAAAAATTGACATTTTTACTTGGAACACATGTTTGAGAGTAGTTCCAATACTAGCCAAAAACCTTATCTTCCACAGAGTGTATCTCCCAAACTACAACGACCCAAAAGCTAAACTTTCTACCATAGGTACCTTGATATGTTGTATCAATATCCTTCAGGTTTCTCTATCAGAATCATTCTAGAAAAAAACAATTATAGCAAAAATGGTAATATGACATGTAAATAACATACCTTAGAACACATCCTTACAAGACTTCATCCTCCCTTGAAATTTTGACCTTATTTACTTCATCTTCCCTCTGAAAAACACCTAAGATATCCTCAATTACCTCATATAAGAATCACTTGATCACTTAGATAGACATTCAATGAAATTGTGTGTATAAATCATGTGCTTATGAGAGACTTCTTGAGGTGTATTTATACTTTCTCTAAGTAACCTCTTTCATTAACTTGCAGAAGCCCTTCTAAGTGGATACAGATGAAAGTGGGTATGCCATGGGAGTAGTCCTGATGTAGGAAGGCTTTTCTTCTATCATTCTAAAGTATTTCATGGAGCGGATCTCAAATACCCTAACTATGACAAGGATCTTTATGCCTTGGTACAATATGTCAAAAAGTGGAAGAACTTTCTGATGGGAAAAGAGACCATCATTCACACAGATCACCAGTCACTCTAATGTCACTAGTATATTTGAGTCATTTTGCGACGGCCATTTCGATTCTCTTGCAATGTTATGGAGTGGATATTGCGAATAATATTGGGCCCCCCAAACATCACTTCATGTGTCATGGAAATTGCAACAAACATGGGATATCATTGCAAGAGTGATGACCCAAGGAGGTCGTCGCAAGAGTGACAACCAGAGCAGGTCATCACAAGAGTGATGACCGGAGCAAGTCATCGCAAGAATGAAAACCTAGGGAACTCATCGCTAGAGGGACGACCTAGGGAACTCGTCACAAGAGAGACTACGAGATTAGTTCTTTTGATGAACTATTCAAGGATAAGGTATCGTCGATGGTAACGATAGTTTGTCGCAAGAACGACGAAGCCTTGATAGTTGCAAAAAACTATCAATATTATTGACGATATTATTCGTCACAAGAGAGACAATTGGATTAGTTCTTATGATGAACCAATACTATCAACAATCTTATTCATTGCAAGAGAGACGATCGGATTGGTTCTTGTGACGAACTATTCAGTTATAAGTGTGGTCAAGTAAATGAGCAGACGCGCCTTATTGTTGGTTTTTCATAGAATAACCAAAGAATATTTAATTTTTGAATTGTTTTTTTGACTCATGTTTGATTCCAAAAACCCTCCCATACCATCAATGCATATGTCTTTTCCTAGCATGTCAAATTTCAGTCCATACAAGAACAAATTGAAAAAATTTCAACATTCGCCCCATTCACATTAATTATTATATAGGCTTGTTGTTTGATTTTGGAATTGATTCTGTGAATTGTTTTTGAGTTCAAAAACCCTCCCATACCATCAATGCATGCATCTAGTCTAACCATGTCAAATTTTAGTCCATACAAGCACAAATTGGAAAATTTTCAACATTGGCCCCATTCACATTAATTATTCTATGGTCTTGTTGTTTGATTGTTGAATTGTTTTTGTGAGTCATGTTTGAGTCTGTAAACCCTCCCATACTATCATTGTATATTTCTATTCTGACCATGTCAAATTTCAGTCCATACAACCACAAATTAAAAAAAATTCAATGTTGGCCCCATTCACACGTCAGTTATAAGCAAGGTCAAGTGCATGAGTAGGCGTGCCTTATTTTTTGGATTTTGATAGAATAACCAAAGAATATTTGACTATTGAATTGTTTTTTTCACTCATGTTTGAGTCTGAAAACCCTCCCATACCATCAATTAATGCAAGTGTGTTGTGCTAGCATGTCAAATTTGAGTCCATACAAGCACAAATCGGAAGGTAAAATATGACAACAAGGCCAATTTTGATGACTTATTTCATTGGTTGGCATTGTTTCTATGTGTGCAGGTTGTGTGTTCAGGAACCATATTTCCATTTTTTTTAACATGATCATGATCACCTCACCTTCACATAAAGTTTCTCAAATTGGCATATAATAAACCAGAATGATCTTTTCTTGGTTTCAAGAATAATTAATTCTCTATTGATTAGGGGCAACCACATGAAGGTGGAATCTCTAATTACCCCCCCGCACATCACTCTTAACTTCCACATACCTAATTTGATGTAATAAAGAACATGTAACATACTACATAAAAAAACGACATAAAACTTAAAAAACTTAATTAACCTATATAAGTAAACACTTAAAAAACAACAATGATGCCATCGATGCATGCAATACTTAGTGACACTGATACAACACCGGCTCGACATGCATATTTTTATGGTGTTGACTAAAAATGAATGAAAATAGGTATTTTTCATCACAACTATGATACACATATCGTCAATGCATGCATCTAGTCTAACCATGTCAAATTTCAGTCCATACACGCACAAATTAGAAAATTTTCAACATTGGCCCCATTCACATTAATTATTCTATAGGCTTGTTGTTTGATTTGTGGAATTTATTGTGTGAGTCATGTTTGAATCTAGAAACCCTCCTATACCATCATTTTATGTATTTAGTCTAACCATGTCAAATTTCAATCCATACAAACAAAAATTGAAAAAACTTTCAATGTTGGCCCCATCAACATGTCAGTTATAAGCAGGGTCAAGTACATGAGAAAACACGCCTTATTGTTGGATTTTGATAGAAAAACTAAATAATATTTTATTTTCATTTTTTTTTTTACTCATGTTTGAGTCTAGAAACCCTCCCATATTGTCAATGCATGTGTGTTGTCCTAACATGTCAAATTTCAGTCCATACAAGCACAAATTGAATAAAATTCAACATTGTCCCCATTCACATTAATTATTATATAGGCTTGTTTTTTTATTGTGGAATTGATTTTGTGAGTCATGTTTGAGTCCAAAACCCCTCCCATACCATAAATTCATGCATTTAGTCTCACCATGTCAAATTTCAATCCATACAAGAAAAAATTGGAAAAATTTCAACATTGGCCTCATTCACATTAATTATTCTATAGGCTTGTTGTTTGATTGTCAAATTGTTTGTGTGATTCATGTTTGAGTATGGAAACCCTCCCACACCATCATTATATGTTTCTAGTCTAACCATGTCCAATTTCAGTCCATACAACCACAAATTGAAAAAAAATCAATGTTGGCCCCATTCACATGTTAGTTATAAGCGGGGTCAAGTACATGAGAAGGCGCGCCTTATTTTTGGATTTTGATAGAATAACAAAAGAATATTTGATTGTTGAATTTTTTTTTTGACTCATGTTTGAGTCTGGAAACCCTCCCATACCGTCAATTAATGCAGATGTGTTTTCCTAGGATGTCAAATTTCAGTCCATACAAGCACAAATTGGAAGGTAAAATCCGATGACAAGGCCAATTTTGATGACTTATTTCATGGTTTGGTATTGTTTATATGTGTGAATGTTGTGTGTTCAAGAGCCATATTTCCATTGTTTTGAACATGCTCATGATCAACTCACCTTCACATAAAATTTCTCAAATTGGCATATAATAAACATGAATCAACTTCTCTTGGTTTCGAGAATAATTGATTCTCTACTAAATAGGGGAAACCACATGAAGGTGGAAGCTCTAACTACACCCCCCCCCTCTCACATCACTCTCAATTCCCATATACCTAATTTGAAGTAATAAATAACATGTAACACACTAAATAAAATCGTGTTAACAGTAGAAGTTATGGAAGTTTGTTATGGGGAAACCCTAGCGCTCTGAAGCAACCTCTCGGTACATCACATTGCAGGATCTAAACAAGCTACCGCACAACAACCAATTGCTATGAACTGGCACAAACTCTCTCCAGGTCTGTTCTATCAGATTGAATATGGAAGAGGGGGGGAAATCCCCCTCATATCGCAATGTTACGACCAACGATTGATCGGGTACAAGAGAAAAATGCCCAGCCTTTGAGCCATCACTACAGCTACATGATCAGCTTCTTGCCAGAGAACAAGGACTCATGATGAAAATTGACATGGAAGCTGGTACATCCCATCCAAAAGAACCTCGCAGGTGGGAGCCTGGTAAATGCATCCCACAAACGGACAAACTGCCGAGATACCTCATAAGCTCAACAAGAGTGGGTGAACACACGCAGTTCATGAGAGAGCATGCCCTCAATGGAAATTTTCTAGGACTGTGGCCATATGAACACGACCTAAACAGATGGATATAACAATGGTGGAACCCCAAAGGAGACTATGAGGTCCAACTTAGCTCTAAAGGTTTTTTCACTATCATTCTGTACAACCTAGAAGACAGGGACCGAATCTTTGAGAGTGGGCCATATTTCTACAACTCGATAGGGTTATTCTTGTGATTCTGGATGGAATGATTCAGTCCAGACAAGGAGTACTTCACAATGGCTCTAGTCTGGATCTGCCTATACTCTTTTCCACAAGAGCTATGGCTGGAGGAAATTCTGATGGGAATAGGGAACATAGTGGGTCATTACATTAAAACCTTAGAAGTCACAAAGCAAAGGAAATACACTTCATATGCCCAAAAATATGTCTATATGAATATCTCTAAGTCTCTACCGGGATCGATAACTCTGGAATATTAGGATGAAGATTGGCAACAAATGTTGGACTATGAACATATTTCCTTCCGCTGTAGAAAATGCCATGAACACAGCCACCTCTTCAGAGACTGCCTCTGAATAAGAAAGCTACCAAAGTAAGTGAGACCACACGAAAATATGGCTACACCACTGTCACATCTAGAAAAAAAAAAACCCTCCAAGAAAGAAGAATCCCAATCCCAAACCTAAGATTGTGACCAAAAACTCCTATGAGATTCTGAATCAACTACCGGAGGATGAAGAAATCCAAGATTTGCACAAGGAGCACCAGCAGGGCAAAGGAAAGAACCAAACCCCTACCTCCTCCGGCCCAAATCATGAAATCCACCCAGAAGAGAGGGGCGACGTAGATGGAGACACCTTAATGCAGCTGGACGACCGAGATCTAGCAAGCATAGATCTAGAAAAACTTGAGGAGGCCCTCAATCAAAACGATCTGAAAGCCCTACCTGAAGAGAAACTCTGAAAGGTACATAAATTCTTTCTTAATTCCTCAACAGGAACCATAGCTCACCTAGGTATAGCCACAGACTCAAGCTCAGACTCAAAAAGAATACTGCAAAAGAACAAAATAAGGGGGCGGAAATCAGCACATCAACTCATCAAGGAGGCGGGAAATCTTATGCTCAACTCAGGGAAGATTCACAAGCTCTTGGAGGGATACCTCCACACAACACCACCCTCATTATGATGAATATCATCACCTGGAACATTAGAGGACTCAATGGTCAATCGAAACAAAAGATCCTCTGAGACTGCATCAAAGAAGAACACCCAGATATTCTAATGTTATAGGAAACAATATGTGTTGGGGCAAAAGCGGAAACCATCTTCCAACACATTTGGAGAGGATGTGATTTTGTTCTAACAGAATCCATAGGGGCCTCAGAGGGTTTGGCCATACTATGGAACCCATGCAACATTAATCTAAGAATATCTTTTTCTACAATAGGCACAATAACGACCCACTTTGAGGTCATGGGTTCGAATTAGGAGGGGGCTATCACAAACGTCTATGGACCCCAAATCCAACAGGAAAAAGACAAACTCCTGGAGTGGATAGCCCTTATCAAAACATTGTTGACCACACCCAAATGGATCTTAGGCGGTGATTTCAATATGATCCTATCACTGGAAGAAAAAACAGGAGGGATTAAAAGGCTTGAGCAAGACAACGGTAAGTTCAAAACCCTCATCGATCAACTAAAGCTAGTAGACATTGAAAACAACAATGGCACCTTCACTTGGTCCAACTGTAGGTTAGGAAACCAACACATTGCCTGTCGTTTGGACCGCTTCCTTGTGGCTGAAGAACTAATTGAAGAATCCCCTTGTATGGAAATTCTCATTCTCCCAAAATCCAGGTCGGACCATTGGCCAATTGCCTTTAATCTAGAAACAAGGGCAACACCCAAATACAAACCCTTTCAGTTTGAGAAATTCTATCTCTCACATCTAGACTTTCATCAGCTTGCAGAATCTTGGTGGGATTAGGCATAAATAGATCATGGCACAAGCATGTACAAATTCCAGTAGTGCCTCAAAAACTTCAAGCAAGCGCTGAATCACTGGAACAAGAACACCTTCAGAAACATATTTCAAAGCATACAGGACATAGAGAACAAACTAGGGGAGATATAAAAAACATTCATTTTAGGAACACAAATTGTTGAACTAATGAAAGAGGAGGAGGAGCTTCAAGTGCAACTAGAAGAGAGGAGAAAGAAAGAGGAAATTTTGTGGAGGCAGAAATCTAGGGTACAATGGCTCAAACAGGGGGAAAAGAACACAAAGTTCTTCCACAGAGTAATGGTGCATTGCCGACTCATTAACAGAATTACTCATCTGGAGGATGGCCAGGGTAATCCAATCAAAGAACATACCCAAATAGAAGCAGAACTTAACAACTATTACCGTGACCTCCTCATGGAAACCAGGGAGGATAGAACAACAACAATAAGGTGAGTAACCAGCCACATACCCTCTATGGTGACTCCTGAATAGAATGTCTCCCTGATGCGACCTATCACCCAAGAAGAAGTGGACCAAGTAGTAAAAGTTATGCCCTCAGGAAAGGCCCCAGGTCTAGATGGATTTACCACATACTTCTTCCATCATTGTTGGGACCTAATTAGGAAAGAAGTTTAGGAGGTAGTAGAGGAATCACGTACCTCAGGCCAAGTCCTCACTGCCCTCAATGCTACTTTTCTCACCCTAATTCTGAAAGAGGAGTGGGTCACAAATCCCAAACAGTTCAGACCTATCGCTCTCTGCAATGACATTTACAAAATCATAACAAAGGTGGTTGTGAACCACCTCAAGCCAATCCTACCCTTTGTCATATCCAAGGAACAAGCAGGGTACGTAGAAGGCAGACAAATTATGGAAAGCATCATTTTGGCTCATGAGGTCATCCATTCTCTCAAGTCGAAAAAAACTCTAGGTATGCTAATCAAACTTGATCTTTCAAAGGCTTTTGATAGAGTCAACTGGCAATATCTTCGAACCATTTTAGATTCATTTGGATTTGATCAACAGTGGGTAAATTGGATCTTAAACCTTACCTCCTCAGCCTTCTTCTCCATCCTAATCAATGGGGTCCCTTCTCAACCGTTCTCACCATTCAGCGGTATCAGACAAGGTGACCCCTTATCCCCCTTTTTGTTTGTGCTCCTGGTGGAAGGACTGGGCCACTATATCAAGTCAGCGATCCTAGAAGGATCTCTCAAAGGATTACCTCTACACAATATCCAACCTGCACCCTCACATAGTCAATTTTTTGATGACACCCTACTCATGAACTCCCCAACCGTAAGAGAGGAAAACAAGCTTAGCTCCATCCTCTCTAACTTCACAGAGGCGTCAAGCATGACTCTCAACCTAGACAAATCCAAACTTTACATCTTCAACACTCTTGCAGCCATCCAAATTCATATCTCCAGACTCCTGGGAATACCCAAGAGCTTCCCTCCGTCCAACTACTTAGGCATTCCTCTAATGGGTGCAGCAGCCAAATCCATTTCCTGGGACAACCTTCTTCTTTCCATATCCAACAGACTAAGAAACTGGACCTTCAGACCCCTCAACATCGCAGCCAGGCTAGTCCTGCTCAAGTCTATCCTTCAAACCCTACCCACCTACCTTTTCACAGCCCTTTCGGCCCCCAAGAAGGTCATCAAAGCAATAAGGAACCTACAGTGAAATTTCCTCTGGCATGGACACCAACCAAATAAGAAGTGGGTGCTAGTAGGATGGGACAAGATTTACACACCAAAAAGTATGGGAGGGATGGGACTCTGAGATCCAGGGAAACTCAACCAAGTAATGGGAGCCAAAATGTGGTGGAGATGGTTAAAAATGCCAACAGCTTTATGGGCAAAAATATGGAAGCAAAAGTATGTTCCTCTCACACAAGAAAACCATCTCATCAGACACAATGTCAGAATACAGGGATCTAACATCTGGAACACAGCATGGAAAAACAAAGACCTAGTGCAAAATCATGCCTTCTGGGAGGCTAGAAATGGAGAAAGAACTATGTTTTGGCAGGACTCGTGGCAACAACTCAAACCTCTAAGTGACCTGGAAGAGCTACACCCCCTCAAATAGGCGCTAAAATAAGACACACTTCTGAGGGTGAAAGATCTTTGGAAACCCATGGAGCAGAGACAGCAATGGCATCATTGGAAAACCTTTAATCAGGAACTGGGGGTCCCAGAGGATCTAAACCTGCAAGCCTGGCAACACTATGCAAGTCACCAGAAAATCCTTAATCGAGAGGGCCTGGATATTCTCCGATGGGGACACTCCACTGCTGGTAACTTCTCAGTCAAAGAAGCCTACTACCTACAAGGAAACTACTAGAATCAAGATAGGGAGAACATATAGAACAAGGTTTGGAACCCTTTGCTATGGCCCAAGGTGTCCACCTTCCTCTATCTTATTGCACACAACAAAGTCCTAACCTGGGACAACCTCAGGAAAAGAGGCTTCATTGGACCCTCAATATGCGTATTATGCCTCCAACAAGAGGAAACAAAGGAACATTTATTCAACAGATGTTCTTTTAGTCGATGGATTTGGGACCAAGGAGCTCCAATAATGCGTCGATCCAATCAAAATAGGAGCAGCATCAGAGATACACTTGAAAATTGGGACTCGATCACCTACAACAATCCTCTGCTGGAATACATTTGGAAACTCCTCCCAAGATTCATCCTCTCGCAAATATGGAAAGAGAGAAACAAAAGAATATTTCACTCCAAATCCTCCTCACAGGGCTCAACATGGAAAAAAATTATCACACTGATCAAGGAAACAATCAGAAGCAAGCCCTAGAACCTAGAAGAGTTAAACTGCAACCCAAAGGAGCAATCCATACTCTGCAGCTGGAAACCTAAACTGACCAATCAATTGACGATAAAGGCACCTAAACATTAGCATAGCATCCCAACCATCTAGAACTCTCCTCCAATATATTTCATAAATATCAACTTCGATGGGGCATCCAAAGGGAACCCGGGACCAGCAGGATATGGAGCCACACTCAGAAACTCCAATGGAGAGATCCTCTATTTGGTAGCAGGTTACTTGGGGGAAACCACAAACAATGCAGCAGAGCTAATGGGCCTCTTGCAGGGTCTCCAAGAAGCAAATGATAAACATTGTCACAAGCTCATCCTGGAGGGGGACTCTCAAATTGTCATCCAACTAATCACCAAGATTCTCCATGGGGAAAAACCACTGAAAATCTCACCCGGCTGGTGACTCTCAGGGATGCTAGAGGAATTTTGAAGCCTCCTTCGAACTAACCTCAGCATCATACCCTCTCATGTGAAAAGAGAAGAAAACAGGGTAGCAGACTGTTTGGAAAATGAAGGGGTAGCAAAGGAGACAGAGCACATATACTGGGAAGCACAAACCACTGGCAGCTTAGACATCTCAGATTGGTTTCATGCTCTAGCCAAAAAAGGGATCTCCAACCCCCTGATGAGGTGCCACATCGAGGAGGAAAGACACGCGGAACCGAGCTGGGTGGAGCCATAATTAATGGCCACTAGCTCCCATCTCCTCACCATTAAGATGGGAGTGAGCCTGAGAATCCTACACCAGCTGACGAAGCCTCTCACGCGAGTGAAGAGGATGGAAGATCAATGCACTAAGGAATTAGCCTTAATGGCCAAGGCTGTCGGTCACCTTCATCCTTATCAGTCGCTCAGAGGGATATGAGTTTCATTTGGAAATTGAAAGGCCGAAGGCTAAACCTTCGGAGTGTTGGAGCAGGGACACTCATCCAATCAGCATTCCAATTATAGCTCTGCTTCTCCACATGTCGAGAGAAAGGGGCCGGCCTCACAGAGGCATGGTGTGGTATGAAAATGACTCTAGAAAGAAGTGACATAAGAAGTTTGAAAAAGAGTTGACGTTGGCATACACTCGCAGAACCAGGAAGCATGGGAGAAACAGAACGCCTCCCATGGCATATGTGGAGGAGTTTGTTTCAGACAAACCCATTGAGGTGCCTCCAGAACATATCCTCTTCACTGTCCCAGATAATTGGGATGTCCAAACCTGTTTTGTGAACGATGTCATGCCTCAGGCTCCAGGAATGACACACAATCGTCAGGAAGATGACCAAGAAGAGGTGTACACAACTTGCTATGTTGAGGAAGAATTACATGGCAGTACCGATGAAAAGGAAAATTCAAGAAGCAGCGAACTTCCAGGGGAAGTGGCACAACAGGATAGGCTACAAGTACAGTAAGGTGGCAGTGCAATTGAAGACAAGGAGAAGGTTGAAGACAAGGAGTGCAACGCACAGGACCAACCTTCATTCCTCCACCCGAAGCATCTGAAATTGATTTTTGAAACACGTAGCATGGTGGAAGACCAAATCCACAGGGCCATCCAAATTAGTCAACGCCTGGACATGATGTACGCAGCTTACTCCAGCATGTCTCCAAGACAACAATGCCCTACGTGTGCTCAGGCCTACATGATTCCAGTCGAAATGGGAAAGAACGACAAAGACAACGAGTACACCGGGTAAAAGGATTTGTCAATGATCATAGTTAGAAATTATCTTTTGTTTCAAACCAGAGATTTAGCTCAACTAGACTATAGTTATGTTGCCAGCAGTAAATTAGGGAATATACTTAAACTAATGGCGGCCATGTGTCCTAGTTTCCTTCGGGTAGGGTGGATGGCAGCCTGGCTATTTGGTTTGAAAACAAGTTGCATGGAATGACCAGCTGGCTCGGTTTCCTTTTTAGGTAGTACAGTTGGCGATGCAAATGATTGTATAAATCTGCAACTTTAATATAACAGGATCCTCCTTTTTACTTAAAAAAAAAACACACACACACTAAATAAAATAAAAAATACATAAAACTTAAAAAACTTAATTAATATGTTTAAGTAAACACTTAAAAAACAATAATGATGTCATTGACACATGCAATACTTAGCGACATTGATACAACACCATCTCGACATGCATATTTTATGGTGTTGATTAAAAATGAACGAAAAAATGGATTTTCCATCACAACTATGACACACAGACTGTCAATGCATGTATCTAGTCTAACCATGTCAAATTCCAGTCCATACATGCACAAATTGGAAAAAAATCAACATAGGCCCCATTCACATTAATTATTCTATAGGCTTGTTGTTTGATTTGTGGAATTGATTGTGTGAGTCATGTTTGAGTCTAGAAACCCTCCCATAACATCATTTTATGCGTCTAGTCTAACCATGTCAAATTTCAGTCCATACAAACAAAAATTGAAAAATTTTCAACATTGGCCCCATCAACATGTCAGTTATAAGCAGGGTCAAGTACATGAGAAGACACGCCTTATTGTTGGATTTTGATAGAATAACTAAATAATATTTGATTTTCTAAATGTTTTTTGACTCATGTTTGAGTCCGGAAACCCTCCCATACTGTCAATGCATGTGTGTTTTCCTAGCATGTCAAATTCCAATCCATACAAGAACAAATTGAAAAAAAATCAACATTGGCCCTGTTCACATTAATTATTATATAGGCTTGTTGTTTGATTGCGGAATTGATTGTGTGAGTCATTTTTGAGTCCAAAAACCCTCCCATAATTTCAATTCATGCATCTATTCTAACCATGTCAAATTTCAATCCATACAAGCACAAATTGGAAAAATTTCAACATTGGCCCCATTCACATTAATTATTCTATAGGCTTCTTGTTTGATTGTCGAATTGTTTTTGTAAGTTATGTTTGCATATAGAAACCCTCCCATACCATCATTGTATGTGTCTAGTCTAACCATGTCAAATTTCAGTCCATACAACCACAAATTGAAAAAATTTCAATGTTGGCCCCATTCACATCTTAGTTATAAGCAGGGTCAAGTACATGAGTAGGAACGCCTTATTTTTGGATTTTGATAGAATAAACAAAGAATATTTGATTGTTGATTTTTTTTTGAAGCATGTTTGAGTCCTGAAACCCTCCCATACCATCAATCCAAGTGTGTTGTGCTAGCATGTCAAATTTCAGTCCATACAAGCACAAATTGAAAGGTAAAATCTGACTACAAGGCCAATTTTTATGACTTCTTTCATGGTTTCATATTTCTTCTATGTGTGTAGGTTGTGTGTTCAAAAACCATATTTCCATTGTTTTGAACATGCTCATGATCACCTCACCTTCACATAAAATTTCTCAAATTGGCATATAATAAATGCTAATGAGCTTCTCTTGGTTTTTCGAGAATAATTAATTCTCCACTGAACAGGGGAAACCACGTAAAGGTGGAAGCTCTAATTATCCCCCCCCCCCTCCTTGCACATTACTCTCAATTCCCCCATACCTAATTTGACATAATAAATAATATGTAACACACTACATAAAAAATGACATAAAACTTAAAAACGTAATTAACCTATATAAGTAAACACTTAAAAAACAATAATGATTCCATCGACGCATGCAATACTTAACGACATCGATACAAAACCATCTCGACATGCATATTTTTATGGTGTTGATTAAAAAATGAATGAAAATATGTATTTTTCATCACAACTATGACACACATACAGTGTATATACAATGTAGAACCAGAAAGAAAAATGATGAAAAGTTGATGCAAACTTAAAGCTTGTGTCAACCAATTTGTGTATTTTGAAAGAAAAGTAGTGTTTATGGTTTACATTATGAATCGATGATGAAAACATTTGGTGTGTGAGTTAAATTTGAGTCCATAAACCCTCACATATCATTAAGGCATGAGAATAGTCTATCCATGTCAAATTTCAATGCAAACAAAAATAGTTTGAAAACATTTCAATGTTGGCCCCATTCATAGGTCATTGTTTCCCATGTCTAGTCCTAGTACAATGTATTTTCGTTGTTCCTTTTAAAATTCATTGGACACACACGTTCTTGCATCTAGTACTGCAAGTACATGTAATAACATCGATAAACAAGTACTAGTTGATATAAATTGCACAAGCTTCATTAGTTATTTCTTGTCGTTGTTTGTTGCTCTCATCTAAGTACTTCTTTGATCCATAAATTAAATAATATTAGTACAAAATCATTATTTAAATATGAAACTCCATCTAGCGCCTTCTTCTTTCCACCAAACACATGGGCCTAATTGGCATGGTGTTGTTTTTATACAACATAGGCGATGAAAATAAAGAGCAAGACCATGACGATGGGTATATTGTTGGGAGTTCCATGCATCGCGACATTAATCCAAGAAAGTTCAAACGAAATGAGGTCGTGATCGGATATATAGAGTGGGTGTGTGAGTCATCTTTGAGTTTGTAAATGCATGTTCCCGCATATTATAGTACTTCAAGGGCATGCAATAATGTTGATAAACAAGAACTTGATAAATTGCACAAGCGCTTGATCATCAATTAATATTTGTTGTCTTTGTTTTTTTCTCTTATCTAAGTACTTTTTTGGTACAATATTTTAGATATATTTTAGTACGTAATCATTATTTAAATAGGAAAAATCATCTAACACCTTATTCTTGCCACATAACTCATGGGACAAAGTCCCATGTTTTCAAATAGTTTCAACAAAGATTCTATAGAAATGAGAAACACATTCATCGAAACTTCGTTGATGCAATACTATGACAAAAATGATGAAATCTATGAATTCATAGATGATTTTAGGGGCTAAATTTCACAAATGGGCTAATTTTACATGTTTTTTCCCCAAAAAAGATTCGCTAATTTTCATTTTTCAAAAAACGATTCGCCCAAATTGGATAGAATAAAATTATTTTACCTTAAAATCGCCAAAATTTTATAGAAACTATATAAAATCCTTAGAATTTTGAATATTTTTATAAAACTATCACCAAACATTTTACATTTTGCATATTAAGGACTAGTAATATTAGCCCATGTTTCTACATTTTAATATAAATTTCCATCCTTAAAATCATCCCTGTCTATGATCATAATGGTATAAAAATGAATGAGCTTCTCTTGGTTTCAAGAAAAATGTCCCCTCCCCTCCCCCTCACATCACTCTCAATTCCCCAATACCCAATCTATAAAATAGAAAATAATCAAAAGAAACATAGTAAGATTCATGCATAGAAACTACCAAAACAAAAATTAATGAAGGTAAATGAAATTATGTGTTTGTAAATGATATTTTTAGTTTACCACGTACTCTAGTATATTAGCGACTATTTTCAGGTTTCACGTAATAATTAAAAAACATGTAACATAGGATATAAAAATGTCACATAAAACTTAAAAACATGTAATTAACCCATGACATAAGTAAATTATTTTAAGAGAATAATTCATACAAATTAAAATATATAGTCATGTACCTGATCCAACTCAACATCTATATCATCTGTATTTTGTATCTTCTTCTTCATCGAACTTGACATATGTATCATTATCTGGTTCATAAACAATGTTGAAAGGATTGATGATATCATCATAATCATCATCAATGTCATTTTTGAGAATATTTTCATCGACATCATCATCAAGAATTGCATTGTCTCCTATGCCTAGATCATGATCTTTTTCATCTTCTTCGTCTGTCGATCCTGCATGATCTTCTGAATCTATCTATTCTGGCGAATAATCTTCTTCTTCAATATCATCTTCTTCCTATACATGAGTATACTTAATTGGCCTTCCTCTTGGATCATATCTAACAACAAATGGCCAATCCCTCTCACCTGGAACATTTGAGTAAAATACCTATTCACATTGGCTTGGAAAAACATAGCGATCATGTCCTCTTTCAAACATCGTTGTTTTAATCATCAGAAATCCATTGGCATATTGAATAATAGTTATTTCCTCATCACATGCATGCATTCATAACCTATATCATTTGATGTCGAACAAAATTAATTTGAAGGAATTAAAGTCACACCCAAGTATATCATTCAAATACCCATAGTATCTATTTTCAGATTCTCGAGGATGTCTATCACTCCTAGAGGAAACATTAGTGACCTGGAATACTGTAGTTATCCCACTATCAGAAGTTTATCTAGTTTCATCCAACTGTTTGATGTGAAATTTACGACCATTACACCACATAGCCTTGTGGTGTTTCCACTGCAATATGTCAGATATGTAAAAGATGCATTTTCAATTAATAAATTAACATATTTATATAACTTGGAAAGTATCTGAAAAAGACAGTACACATGTAGTCACATTAATATAATATAAAATAACTGAATAAAATGGGTGAATTTTCTTGCATTTCCATCTTTCAAACCATATGCTATATTAATTTCCTTTTGTGTAACATTGGCATCTCCATTACGACAATCTTCTCTAACCAATTCAGATAGTTGTTGCCATGATAACCTACCACCATGATGTTGTTTACATTTTTCAATCCATACATTCATCCAATCAAGATTGTTTGCAATGTATAAACGCAGTGCATCCCAATCTTGTGCAACTGAATAAAAAAATCATAATTCATGAATATAAATATTAGTTATAACCATGGTAAATATTAATAATTGATTAAATAATAGATATTAATATATTAATGAGTATGATCATATACACAAAAAATGAAAATTTATATGTATTAATATAAATCTCCACAATTATTAGTATATTACCTCTCATTTTTCATTCTACCTTTCCCCAACATGTGCTCCTGATCTTAATTTTTTTTTATGGAGTTCACATCCCAAATGTGATCCCCTGCATGCATAGTTGGTGCTAATAATTTAGGAATATACTAACTAATATACACCATGGATTGGTATACCATATATCCCTTCACCGTAGAACCCTCAGGATGTGCTCTTTTTCTAACCAAAGCCTTCAATGATTTCAAGTACCTCTCCACCATCCACATTGACCTTTTGTGTACAGGTCCACACATTTCAATCTCCTCAACTTGGTGTATGAGGTAGTGTTCTTGTGCATTGAAAAATGTTGTAGGTATATACTTTTTCATTTCACACATTAGCCAAGGAATTTCTCTCTTCCAATACTTTATATCATCTTCATGGATTTCTTTTAATGAAAACCATCTACATGAGATCATGACACAAGAAAATAACATGTTTCAACATAACATAATATATATTACATTACAAGTAAAACACATGTCATTAAGAAAAAACAAATTGAAAGAAAATTTTTCATATAAATCGCAATTACTTACCATATGTATTTGCCAAGATCATATATAACTTGTTTGACATTGTTTTCAATTCTGTTTGGGAGAGATAGCGGTAGAACATACTGTAACAAAAAAAATGAATCGTTATTTGTTTCAACCAAAGTAGACAAAAAAAAAAACTTAAAATATGTATAAGGCCAATATATAAATATGTATACCAAAATTATTATCTTAATGAAGGTATGCCAATCATGTGTTTTTACCCCATCAAATTCACCTTTCTTCATTAAGATATTATTTATATTTGAAGCAAAACCTGTGGGAAATTTAATTATTTGAATGAACTATTTTACATCATTGTTTTTTTCTCTGTTAATAACCATGGAAGGTTATTTCAGTCTCCATCTCTATTTGATTAGATCACACTTCACATTGCATGATTGGCTTCCTGAATGTTAGTACAAATTTTGACAATTTTTTATTTATCCCTCCTACCATCTATGATTCGCCATAACGTTTATGTCACATTCTTCCCAATATGCATTGTATCAAACAAATGAGCTATTTTTATCTCCTCATAGTAGGGAAACCTCATGAATTGAGTGGGATAACATTTCATTCTTCATGGAAGCCCATTATTAATACCTTCATGATGGCAGCCTTCATGAAGCATAAAATAAATCACAACAATAATTATTAAATATGGTAAACTAAATTCAATGATTAAAATAAAAATTCAAAACATTACATATACAATACATAAAGAAATTGTGTACCTTGATGATTTCTATTATATTCCAACCTCCATAGGTGAGGTTCCATTCTTTGTGGTTTTAAACTAGTCTCTTCTTTCCCATTGAAAATATGTTTTCCAGTAGTATGATATTTATGGTTCTTAGGGAGGAGGTTCCTATACTCATCAAACACCACCTTTCCTAAACTTTTTGAATGGCAATACTTAATATTAGGGCCACAAAATGGACATGTAAATTTACCCTTTTTTTGAAGACCTACAATAGATGGATTAATGTCAATTATACGATGAGATTATTTAAATTAAACATGCATGATATCTTTAAAAAATTATATAGTATTAAAGAGAAATAGAATTCTACATACCACAAAAATTTGTTAGTCCCGGGGCATCATGAATTGTCCATAAAAGTATTCAACGAAATTTAAATTTATTCTCCCCAATTGGTTTATAGATGCCATACATAGTGATGCCAACCGATAAATTTAGTAGTTCGTCGATAAGAGGCTCGATATATGCATTCATATATTTAACTTGGTACTTACCTAATTTTTTGAAATTACACATAATTACTACCATGATATGTATATATAAGTAAATAAATAAACAAAAGATATTATGCAAAAAACGAAACAAATGAAATTGCTACATTCAAAAAATTAATGTAAACAAATACTTGGAACAATCATTGTCAACATTATGTGCTCCCTCTTTATTGACATCCAAGGAGGAATTTTATTCATAGAGGGGCTTTCGCAGTGAAACATATTAGATATAATCGGAATTAGCTGCGTAGAGTAAGTCATTAATATATGACCCATATCCATGAGTATTAGTCGCAATTGACCAATAATTCTCATGATTTGAATAGTCCACTTAGCACTCATTGCATTGGGTGATGCCCACAGGGGTGAAGAAGTGGGATTGAAACCAACGAAATGAATCGCATAGCATCAATCATCACTTCCGGGGCTTGCACCTGGTAACCAGGACTTCACCCCTATGAGCATCACCCAATGCAATGAGTGATGCTCACAGGGGTGAAGTCTTGGTTATCGGGTGCAAGCCTCAGAAGTGATGATTTATGCTATGCGATTCATTTCATTGGTTTCAATCCCACTTATTCACCCCTGTGAGCATCACCTGATGCAATGAGTGCTAAGTGGACTATTCAAATCATGAGAATTATTGTTCAGTTGCGACTAATACTCATGGATATGGGTCATAGATTAATGACTTACTCTATGCAGTTAATTCTGATTATATCTAATATGTTGCACTGTGAAAGCCCCTCTATGATTTAATATAAGAGTGAAGGGAGCTCTAACTGGATAGTTCATAAGGCACAATACTTGCTAAGGTTTTGCAAATAGGGTAGAAAACTAAGTGGGCTTGATTGTGGGGGAAAAACTCCACAGTTAAGCGCGCTTGAGCCAGAGGCATCTTGGGATGGGTGACCACCTAGGAAGTCTTAGTTACCGAGTGCAAGCCCTGGAAGTGATGATTGATGCTATGCGATTCATTTTGTTGGTTTCAATCCCACTTCTTCACCCCTATGAGTAAATATACCTAAGTTCTATGAATGGATTAACATCATCAACTGGTAATGAAAGCCTAACATTATGAGGTTCATCTTTGAAATCTATCCATTTTTCCTCAATTTCCCTAAATGCATAACAATCAGCAGACATTCAAAGAACACCATCTCCACTTATGTTATGGGCATGGTAATCCATAAATTTTTCTATGCTTTCACACCTGAACAGTCGTTGCAAATGTGGAATTATGGGAATATGACAAAGAACCTTTCGAGGCACCCTTTTTGTTATTTGATTGGTTCAATATATACTGATAATACATTGCAGGCATTCTGTTTTCAAAGAATGTTGTCCATAATATATAAAATGATCATTAGGACATGCATCTATAGTTTGATAATCCATTCCAATGTCTTTCATAATGGCATGAAAATATCGATATGTGCAGGGTAAAATATTTGACGATGGTAACAAAAATTCACCTAACAATCTACAACATAACAAATAACTAGTTAATGTAAAGAATATTAATCGTAAAAATTGCATTCTTATTTTACACATCAATTAACACTAAAAAAATAGAAAAAAGGTCAACCTTTATGTATATGATATGAAACATATTACATACCTTAGGATCAGTGTCATACAAGTGTTCAAAAAATTATTCATAACCTTTAAGTTCACTAGCAACAATGTAGCAGAGAGAAGAATTTCTCTTGAGCCTTCACAAAGTCATTTGTTTTCCTTTTCTAATAGAGGTTCATCATAAATACCATCATTGTCCCCATCCCCATTCAGCTGAGCAAACAAATCTTGGATCATTTGATTTGTCCCATCATCTTCTTCCATGGGATTATTAACTTGATTTGTCCCATCATCTTCTTCCATGAGATCCTCATTTGTTTGATCATGCTCCTCAACTTGTACAACATCATTTATACTACTAATTGGTGCAATATTTTGCAGAAAGTTAGGGGGAAACTCTAACTTTATAATTATAAACAATCATGCAAAATTAGTCTGTATAACAAATATACAAACAATATATATATATATATATATATATATATATATATATATATATATATATATATATAATTTTATATAAAATCGACAATATAAAAACAAATAATGAATATATAGTTAATTAACATGGGACGATATTCATTCAATCCCCCATCAATGTGCCCATATTTCCTACAATGTTTTTTAGTTGTTTCTATTAAAATTCTTACGGGCCGTGTAGTGCAACATTTTTTGCAAGGTCAATAACATCTACCATCACCCTTTTCACCCTCTTTAATTTTTTTCCCACCTCTAATATTTTATGACATTCTTTCATACACAAATACCCTTTTTGAACCATCGTTATAGCAAGATTTCCGCAACATCTCTAATTTGCAAAATATTTATATTTTTTTTTCGTTGCAAGAGAGACGAATGTTGACTTTGTCAAATAGTCGGGTGACTATTTGAATAGTTTAATGGTCATCATTGGATCGTCTCTCTTGTGACGATAACTAAAGGTCATCGCAAGAGTAACGAGAGTCCACTATCTTCACGTTCATCACTCTTGAGATGTACAATTGGTTTCGTCTCAAGAGTGACGAACGCGGGATTGATTTATAAAGAATTGAAAAATTCAACTCTTTATCTTCAATTTTGCGATGAAAGTATCCTTTCATTGCAAGTAATCATTGAAAAATTTTCAATATGTAGTAGTGTGTTTGCAGGCCCAGAGTAAGTTACAACAAACCAACCACTACAAATGGATGGATTTCTTACAACATTTCCATTTGGTCATAAATTATAAGAAGGGTAACACAAACAAGTTGGTAGGCATGCTTTCATGGCCATCCACATCCAATATTACAACTTTGGGAACTCTAATGCACATGGATCCTTTTACCCATGATGCATATAAAGAGGCATACAGAGAAAATCAGGACTTCAAGGAGGTGTTTCAATAGTTCTAGGAACAAATTCATATAAAAGAATGTGACAACAAGGTTGACTATCATTTCCAGAATGGTGTACTCTACAATCTTGACAACCTCCGTGTCCCTAGAGGTGAATGATTGAAAATTATTAGAGAGGCTCACACCTCCAAGGTTGCATGAAATTTTGGTGTTGGGAAGTCAGTTTCCAACTTACAGAGGTATGTGTATTGGCCCAAAATGCAAGAAGATGTAGCAATGTATAATAAAGAATGTATACTTTTTTATACCAGCAAGCCCAGTAAAAGGAAGCAAGGTCTATACCATCCCTTACCTATACCCACTTGACCTTGGAAAAGTGTTTCCATGGATATTTTGGGAGGTTTACCAACAACCATGAAGGGACGTGATTATCTATTTGTGGTAGTTGATAGGTTCAACAAAATGATCATTCTCATTCCTTATAAAAATACCATCAAGGGAAAAGAAGTATAAAAATCATTCTTTGAACATGGATGGGTGTACTTTTGGAATCCAAGGAGCATCATCTTAGACAATGACACTATATTTCTCAATTCCTTCTAGACTACATTTTGGGAGAAGATGGACACTAAGCTCAAGAGGTATACAATGTTCTATCCACATACAAATGGGTAGACAGAAGTAGTCAACAATACTTTCATGAATATTTTGAGGGGCTACAATCAGAAGCATTTGAAGACCTATGATGAAACTATAATCTATATACAACACTCTTATAACAAATAAATACACACTTCTACTGGTAATTCACCTTTTAAAACTTTCTTTGGATATTTGACACCTTCACCCTTAGATGTTGTATATGGAAAACAAGGAGGAGTGAGGGAGGACCTCGTAGGAGATGCATTAAAACAAGAAAAAATTGTTGAGAAGATAAAGTAGATTCATTTGCAAGTACATGAGATGTTGAAGAAGTCACGGGAAAACTACAAGGCTAGACATGACCAACATAAAACATAGAGAACATTTAGAGTGGGAGACAAAGTACGGTTACAACTGAATAAGGAAATACTACAGGGTCTTGGTAATTAGAATATCAATGCTTTGTGATATGGTCCTTTTGAGGTATTTGAAAAGGTGGGAGATAATTCCTATAGACTTGGTCTACCACTATACATGCACATTTACTCGGTAGTGAATGTGGAGAATCTCAAACTCTATGAGCCCTCCATGTTGGATTAGAAAGAGGAGTAGGTCCTACCTTCCATAGAGAACCTAATACCAGATGCTAAAGAAGAGTTGGTAGAGGAAACAATTTTAAATAAGCAATCAAGAACTACAAGACAAGGACAACATGACCTTTGGTAGATTGGGTTGAAAGGACATCCTTTAGAAAAAGAAAAGCGGTACTCCAGGGAGAAGGTAGAGAAAAAATTGCCTCACCTCACTTAGTAAATCTTTTGGGGACAAAAAGAATCCCTAAATGGGGACTCAGGAGTTATGATATGGATTTGATAATTATATTATTTTTCATCTATCTCTATACTTTATAGGTGCAAAAATTGGAGGAATCACATTGTAGAGCCATTTTACTGGCTAATCCAAATTTGGAAATTTCGGTCCAAAAAATCGTTTGAAATATTCCAAATCCATTTCGAGGCATCAAAATACACTTTTTTATGGTCCAAACCTTACTATGTATCCATATTCTATATTTCACACATCGATAACTTTCCAACGGTGCAAGAATCACCTCAATCGAAGTTTGTATGTGAAAGTTATACCTCACGCAAGTTGACCTACCATATTGGTCATTGTGGTGCGAGTAGATGCCATTGCATCCCCCATTACTTAAATGTATGGGGATAGATGAGTAGGGGATTTTATATAATATTATATAATGTCCTAAATATCATCACAATTTAGGGTTGAGGAAGTCAAAACCATACCCCTAGATGGTAATCGGGATATGTTAATCAAGTCGCTAGGAGGAACAGGGGTTCCATTCTATGTTATTGTATTTTTTTCCATAGCATAGAAGAACAACTAGGAGTGGGAAATTATAGATCATAATAGAGGGGGTTAATTTTATATAGCATCCTAACATGCCACAGGTCTCAGGTAACTCTAGAGAGAGTACCTTCTCCTTTGTACTCGTATTATTTCTATACAAGAGAAAAGAGAGCAGAGCACCCTCACCTTCTATTCGGTTTTTCTTCTGTAAGGGTTTCCCCAAGAAAATATTTATGTTATTTTGTGCATGGTGTGTGATTGTATTTCATGTTGGATTACTAAGAGGGGGGCTAAATTAGTAATGAGCAATTGTACCACTTTTGACCACAATGTATATTCTTTAACTTTACCAACAATGTTCAACAATTTATCATCAATGCATCATCTATGAATGCATCAATGTATATATCATAAGCATCATCACATAAACATCACATCAAGAACACAATACACCACTACCAATATTTACATGGAAACCCAAATGGGAGAAAACCACATAAT
>ML796738.1:291738-343814 GCA_009831015.1 Picea engelmannii
TATATATATATCAAGAATTCATTCATAGGAAGCACCAACTTCAAAATTCTCCAGCTACAACTGGAAGAAGTCTCCAACTCCCTATTCTCGGGATCCAACCTGAAGGAATCTACAACTCCATGGATTCTCTGGTTCCAACCAGAAGAAGGCTACAACCCCGTAAGTTCTTTGGCTCCAATAAGAAGGTGGCTATAACCAACTAGTTCTCAAGCTCCAACCTAATGGAAGCTCCAAATCCTTAATTCTCCAGCTCCAACCGGAAGGAGGCTACAACCCCCTTTCTGTGCCCCATCCTCCTATCATGAAATATAAGTGCATACCAACTATCATGAACTATGCCACTATCACTCCCAAAAACTATTTCATTGTCACTGTCATTGTCATTGTCATTGCCACTATCACATCAACCTATGCAACATGTCATTATATCATCCAAAAAACCAGATCCACTCTCATGTGCATTCACCTCATGCCAAGATCATCGAGATCATATCTCAAACCATATTCTCTACATCACCAACACATGCATCTACCAAGCATGCACCAATATCACCACATACCATCACAAGATATGTGTCTCAACCATGCATCAACTATGCATCAACTTGTACCTCAACCATGTGCCAACCATGCACATCAACCTGTACCTCAACCATGTTCCAACCATGCACATAAACCATGTACATAAACCTATACCTCAACCTTGTGCCAACCATGCACATCAACCTGTACCATAACATGTGCATCAAGCATGCACCAAACCATCAATCATGTACCATATGTCATATACCATGAAATGTGTCTCAACCATATACCAAGTCATATACCAAATATCATAAGATATCATCAATGAAATGCCTCAACCATATGCCAAGAATATGTTCCAAATGTTTACCGAGCATGTATATAGATCAAAAGAAAGTTCCTCATACATATACCAAAATGTATCTCAAACAATGTTCTTGTTAGTCCTTGAACTTGTTCATGACTTCCCATTTTCAAAAAAGCTTGTTTTACCATGCTTTGTTTTCTGAGGTTTCCTAAAATTATCTCTTTATTACTTTGTGGCGTGATTTTGATTTGTTTGAACCTTTTTTTTCATGTCTTATTGGTAATATAGAATTGAATTTTAGACAATTTGAGGGTCTTCTATCAAATTTGGAGGAAAAATATGAATGTTATCCAAAGTTTAGAAAAGAGACAAAGTCACTACAACAATGCCACCATTCTTGTAGCTCATGTTTTCATCATTGATTTAAACATGTCTTGTCCCAAAAATTGTGTTAATTGTCAGAAGAGCATGCAGAGGATCATGCAGAGAATCATGCAGCAGTGGTGACTATCATTAAAATGATGATTCAATATAGGGATACCATTTAAAGAACACAAGTATGTACATGTTAATGCATCCATTGAAGCTAGGTTTCAGTTCATGATCTGAAGCATTTAATGTTATGATCTAATTTTGAAAATGAATTTGTATAACTAGATTGGGAGCCTAAAAAAATTTTTCATCCAAAGGAACCTTTCCATATCAGTTTCCTATGAAGGAATTTCTGAAGCTCAATCAAATTGAAACCCTAGCATTTTGACAGAAATCACAGTTAGTGTGATGGCTCCTAAGAAAAGTGGCCAGGTTAGCCATTTGCAACCGATAGGGGGCGAATTGGTGGAAGCATATCCTCAAATTTGGAGGAAAAATATGAATTTTATCCAAAGTTTAGAAAAGAGACAAAGTCACTACAACAATTCCACCATTCTTGTAGCTCATGTTTTCATCATTGATTTAAACATGTTTTGTCCAGAAAATTGTGTTAACTGTCAAAAGAGCATGCAAAGGATCATGCAGAGAATCATGCAACAGTGGTGACTATTATTAAAATGATGATTCAATATAGGGATATCATTTAAAGAACACAAGTATGTACATGTTAATGAATCCATTGAAGCTAGGTTTCAGTTCATGATTTGAAGCACTTAAAGTTATGATCTAATTTTCAAAATGAATTTATATACTAGATTGGGAGCCTAAAAACATTTTGCAGCTAAAGGAACCTTTCCATATCAGTTTCCTATGAAGGAATTTCTAAAGCTCAATCAAATTGAAAACCTAGCATTTTGACAAATATCACAGCCAGTGTGATGGCTCCCAAGAAAAGTGGTTAGGTTATCCATTTGCAATTGATAGGGGGTGAATTTTTTATTAAGGTTGGTTGTCATTGATGTCAACCCTTGAAGAAATCCCTGTAGCACAAGGTTTGGGTAATGGACCCAATATTGTTTGATGTAAATATGATTCATTATTTTCTTGTCATGGTTGATAAGAAGTAAAATTGGATGAACTCCAAAGTGGTCCCCTTATGGTGAAAGCCCTCATGGGAAGACGCTTTGCGGAGTGAGAGAACCCATGCTTAATGGTGGAATAATGAGATGAAGTACATTGAATTTGTCAGTGAAAATATCCTATATTCATAGTTATTTTCATGCCATTTCCGGTGGTATGTGGAACGTCACATAACTCCTCACAGTTAGAGAGTTATGGCCATGTGAAGTTGGAGAACCCAAGTTTGCGTAATGGACCCAAGTTTGTTTGATGGATAACGATATGAGTTTTGATATATTTGCAAGTAATAATATTCTATATGGATATTACATGTCATTCCATTTCTAGTGGTATGTGGGACGTCACATAACTCCTCACGGTTTGAGAGTTATGGCCTTACAAAGTTGGAGGACCCTCATATGTTGGCTTGAAGCCCCAAAAGGTCAAAGTAGTCAAAGTGGTTTAAGAGATTTTAGAAGGTAAATAATAAATTTAAGTGATGAGTGTACTATAATTCAATTTGAATACAAAACAAATTATTTAAATAATAAATTTAATGGAGAAATTAGAAGTGGGTTAACCCTAAAATAAGGAAAGTGGGCAAAGTGACCTAGAACATGAGGAAGTTATTTGGAGAGTATAAATAAGAGGCAAGGCTCTCTCATTTGAATCAAAATTGAGGATATTGAATACCTATATGTTTCTGAGGTAACCAAAGGATATCTAAGCCAAATTTCTAAGGAAAGTGAATAAAAGAAGGTCGGAATTCAAGGAAGGATAAATTCTCTTGATGATGTTTTCTAAGGTATGTTTTTTTCAGGTCATCTCACCATTTTCGTAATAACTTTTTTTATAGAATGATTCTAACCATGAAATTTCTACTCCATTGAGGGAACATATCCAAGTATCCGTGGTAAAAAAAACAGCTTCTGGGTCGTTGTATTTTTGGAGTTACACTCCGTGGACAATAGGGTTTGTGGCCAGTCCTGAAACTAGTCAAAAAAGGTGTTTCGGGTAAAAAAATCATAACTTCTTCATAATAGATCCAAATTAATTGATACCAAATGTGTTGGTTAGCGTACAATATTTAGTATGTTTTTTAACAGTTTCATATCCATTCAACAAATATTCTGTGTGGGGCACGCTCTACAAGGGCACTCTTTAGAATAAGACAGAATTCAGCAAGGTGTGTCATGCTTGCTATAAATAATTTTATGAGAGGTTCCATGTGGTGAAACCTGGAGTAATTACATTAAACACACTAAATAACATTGTATATCATTTTCATATATTTATTCATTACAGGTACAAAGTTATGATTATTTCAAGTTAGGGTTGTTGACTAATCCAAAACTAGTCTTGTGAGACTAAAGAAACATTTGATGAAAATGATAGTCTCTTGTTGTTAAAGTTAAGGAAGGTTTGCAGGTATGTGATCATATACACCAGGTCCATTACATAGTTACAAATCATATTTGGATGATGAAATTGATGAGGGATTTTGGTTGAGGTACAAGTTGGGTACATGGTTGAGACAAGTAGTTGATGAGTTGTTACATACATGAGGTGTAGAGTTTATGATGTTGGTAAATATTGATGAGTACTTCACACATAATTGGTACATACTTGGTACATGGTTGGTTGCACTTCTTTATGGTACATGTTGATTACAGATTGTTTGTTACAGGTTGGTGCATGGTTGATGCACATGTTTATGGTACAGATTGATTACAGGTTGAGGTACAGGTTGATGAATGGTTGATGTATGGTTCAAGTTATTGGTATAGGTTATTTGGTACAGGTTGATTGGTACAGGTTTACATTGATATATCTCACAGTGATAGTGTGACAGTGGTTCCATCATTCTACTTCTACTTCAGGGCGGTTGGACGAGGCAAGGACAGGTGCTTGTAGCCACCTTCTGGTTATAGTCAGAGAACATAGGGGGTTGTAGCCTCCTTCTAGTTCTAGCCAGAGATTTGGGGAGTTGGATCTTCCCTCAAGTTGTAGCCTGAGAAACTAGGGTGTTGGAGCCTCCTTCCAGTTGCAGCTGGAAAACAAAGGAAGTTGGTGCTTCCAATGAATGTAATTCTTCAAGACATATAAGATAAAGCATTCTGTGGTTTTCTCCCGATTTGGGTTGCCACGTAAAACATTGGTGTACTGTGTATGTGTGTGATTGTTCATTTATTATTGGTCATTATTGGATAATAATTATACATTGATATAACACTTTGATTATTTGGAGAAAAAGGATTATAATTACGCTATTACTGATTCACCCCCCTCTCAGTAATCCAACAATTGTTATCAAAGAAGGTTCCTTCAGAAATCAGTTTAACCACTGAAAGGTAGATCATGGAGAGTACCAACTCATATAAAAATGGAACACCACACTTTGATGGACAAAAGTATGTTTTTTGGAGCATAAGGATGAAGACATATATACAAGCATAGGGGTTTTAAATTTGGCAATTAATTGTAGATGGATACATTGTACCAGCAGTTCCACCAACAAATGACAAAGCACTGAAACTTGGTCAGAATAATTCCAAAGATACAAATTCACATTTGAATGGTATCAGTGAAACAATATTCACCAAAATTGCACATTGTAAATCCGCCAAAGATTTTTGGGACAATCTTCGAAATATTTATGAAGGAGATACAAAAGTCAAAGAAGCAAAACTTCAAAATTACAGAGGTCAGTTTGAACAACTAAAAATTAAGGAAGATGAGAATATTGCAGCCTACTTCTTAAGAGTTGACGAAACAGTGAATGTAATCATAGGATTGGGAGAAGAAATCGAAGAATCTATAATTGTTCAAAAGGTACTAATATCTCTTCCTATGAGATTCAACCCTAAGATATCAACACTAGAAGAAAGATTGGATCTGAACTCAATAAGAATGGAATAACTGTATGGAATATTCAAAACATATGAAATGAGAACTGAACAGGAAAATCTAGATGTAAAAGAAGCATCCTTCAAAGCATCCAAAATATCAAAGAAAAAAAAAAGGAACAATAAGAATATAGCAACAGCATCGACGTCTCGGAAGATGATGAAGAAGCGACCAACTTTGTCAAAAGACTAAACAAGGGAACCAATGGTAGGTATAGAGGTAAGCTTCCTTTAATTTGTTTGAATTGTGATGGTATTGGTCATTTTGCTAACAAATGTCCTCATAAGAAAAAGAGAAATGATCAAGGTTACTCAAAAGGAAAACACGCATATAAAGGAAAAATAACTACAAAGAAAGATTTCAAGAAAATCTTATGCATCAAAGAAGACATCTCATCATCAGATGAAGATGAAATCAGTGACAGTGAGACAAGAAGAGTTCTATTCATGGAAATAAAAGATTCTGACAAAGAAGACTCTGAAGAGAATATGAAGAAGCTGAAGAAGGATATGAATAAGTTGAAGATGAAATTGAAGAGGCAGAAGTTGACTATCGAGAAGAATTAATGTGTGTCATAGAATTTATCAAAAGAGAAAAGAAGAAAAACAAGAAACTACAAGCAGAACTAGACAAGAAAAATGACACTCGAGAACTAAACAAATGATCACAAGATTGAAGGTTCAAATAGAAGAAGATAAAAGAATTGAAGAAGAACTCAAAGAACAACTAGAAGAAAAGGACAAGATAATTGGAAACTTGGAAGCAGATATTGTCACACTAAGAAAGGATATTCAAAAGAAAAATATGCAAAATAGCTCAAAAGTTTTGAATGACATTATCAACAGTCAAAAATCTCATCTTGACAAGTCTGGACTTGGATACAATCAGACAGAAAATGGATCAATCTCCAAAACAACAGAGAAAAAAACAAATCCAAAAAGCTATGCAGAAACAATCAAAGGGGATAGGAAGATGTACAAGGAATATTACAGGGACACTCCTCCACCGAGAAGATTCAGATTTCAGAATCAACAACAGAAAAATAGGCCTAAAGAAGAAGAAGGATTCATAAGAGCACCTTCTTTAAGAAGATATTCAAGTCCCAGGTATCAAACTATATTTTTTGGTTTATGTTATGCATGTAATAATATTGGAAAAAGCTGTGAATTGCAGAGCTAACAATAGGAACAATAACAACTTTGAGAGTCATACACAAAGGGGTTACTCAAGAAGACCTAGTGAAACACAAAGAAGAAGTTACAACAAGTTTGAATCTTTGAGCACTGAAGTGGAATGTTACAAATGTAACAATTTTGGACACATGGCCAAAAATTGCAGAATGATAGTCCCTCTTAAAGAACCTCAACAGAATAACAACAGTCACAGACAAGAACCTCAGAAAATGACATGGATAAGAAAGAAATATTAGTATAGCAATGAAGAATGCACAGTCGCTCTACAAGCTAAGGAGAAGAAACACGGTTGGTATACTGACAGTGGCTGTTCAAAACACATGACAGGTGATAGAGACAAATTTATTACATTACGAAAGGAAAGAAATGGATCAGTATCCTTCGGAAATGATAATTCGGCCAAAATCATTGGAGAAGGCACAGTCTGAATTGGGAACAAGAATAAAAAGGAACAAAATGTTCTACTGGTAGAAGATATGAAACATAATCTTCTAAGTGTGAGTCAAATGTGTGACCAAAGTCATAAAGTTACTTTAGATTCAAAAAAGTGTGAGATAAGAAGAGAAGGTTCAGGGAAATTGGTCGGTACAGTTGCAAGAACTTCAAACAACATATATGTGTTAAGTGAAATTGGAAATGAAAAGTGTTGTCTAGGAAAGGAAGATGAAAGTTGGCTATGGCACAGAAGAATGGGTCACATGGATTTTTTTAACCTTGTCAAAGTTAGCAAAAGAGAAGTAGTCATATAAATGCCCCAGATTACGAAACCAACCAACACTTTATGAAAGCATTGTCAACAAGGAAAGAAAACAAACACCAGGTTCAACTCAAAGGAATATTCAACAACAAGACCACTGGAAATTGTGCATACTAATATAGTTGGACCAACTACAACAAAGGGCTTAAAAGGTGAGAGATACTTTATGCTATTAGTTGATGATTATACAAGAATGACTGCAGTTTGCTTTCTCAAGAACAAGTCAAAAGCTTTTGAAAACTTCAAGATCTACAAGGAAATGGTTGAAAATGAGAGGGATTCAAGAATCAAATGCTTGAGATCTGATAATGAAGGAGATTTCACTTCAAAGGAATTTATGGACTACTACAACAGTCATGGAATAAAAGGGAAATTCTTCGTTGCTAGGAAACCTCAACAGAATGGAGTTGTTGAAAGAAAGAACAAGACAGTACAGGACATGCCTCGAACAATGCTAATGGATTCCAAATTGACGGATATATTTTGGACATAGACAATCCATACAGTAGTTCACATTCAAAACAAATTAATTCTCAGAAACAACACTAATAAAATTCCCTATGAGCTATGGAAAGGAAGACCAGCAAATGTGAAGCACTTCAGAGTTTTTGGAAGCAAATGATACATCAAAAGTGAATATGGAAGAATGGGAAAGTTTGACTCTCATGTGGACAAAGGAGTACTTGTTGGCTACTCAAGTACAAGGAAAGAATACAAGTGTTACAATCTAAGATTGAACAAAGTTGTGGAAAGCAAACCAGAATCAAAGGAAGAAGAAAACAAATCAATGGAACAAATTTTCAAAGAAGAAGAAGCAGAAGATGAAGTAGAAGAGGAAGATGAAGAGAATATGATAGAAACATAAGAGCAAGTTCAACAAGTATCTCCAAAGACACCTAGAAAATGAGTATAGAAGAATCATCCTTCAGATCAGATTATAGGAAACAAAGATGCAGGAGTTGAGACTAGAAGAAAAATTCATTCACCAGAACAAACACACCTAGCACTCTTATCTACAATCAAACTAGACTATTTTGAAGAAGCCAACAAGGATGAATTTTGGAATAAGGCCATGAATGAAGAATTGGATCAAATAGAGAAAAATGACACTTGGGAACTGGTTCTAAGACTAAAGAATAAGAATGTGATCAGCACAAAATGGGTTTTCAAGAATAAATTAAATGAAGATGGACAAGTTACAAGGAACAAAGCTAGATTGGTATGCAAAGGATATGCACAGATTCAAGGAATCGACTTTGAAGAGACATTTTCCCCAGTTGCCAGAATGGAAGAAATATGATTTCTTTTATCCTATGCATGCTCCAAAAATGTTAAAGTATATTAGATTGACGTAAAATCATCTTTTCTGAATGGGGAACTTGAAGAAAAAGTCTACATTGAAAAACCTGAAGGATTTCAGTTGTCAGAGAACGTAGATTATGTGTGTAAATTAAATAAGGCCATGTATGGTCTAAAACGGGCTCCTAGAGCATGGTACTCTAGACTGGATAAGTATCTGTAGTAGGCAGGGTTCAGAAAAGGAAGTGCAGACAACAACCTCTACATCAAGGTAATTGAAGGTAATATTTTATTAATTGAAGTTTATGTTGATGATATTATTTTTGGTAGTGATGATGATAGGTTAAGCCAGAAATTTGCAAAAGATATGCAGAATGAAATTGAAATGTCATTACATGGAGAACTATCCTTCTTTTTGGGACTTCAGATACGTCAAAGCAACCAAGGAATCTTTATTTCTCAAACCAAGTATATCAGAGAAATGATAAAGAGGTTCGGAATGGAAGATTGCAAACCAGTTATCACTCCCATGTAAACCAGTTGCAAGTTGAGCAAAGATGATAATTCAAAGTCTACAGATCAGAGGCAGTACAGGTCAATGATTGGCAACCTACTATATGTGACAACATCTAGACCAGATGTAATGCAGGAAGTTGGACAGGTGGCACGATTTCAAGCAGTACCAAAGGATTCACATGTGTTAGCAGTGAAGAGGATTTTCATATATCTCAAAGGAACATAAGAGTTTGGATTATGGTATCCAAAAGGAAAGGATCTATCACTTATTTCCTACACAGATGCAGATTGGGTAGGTTGTATTGATGACCGACGAAGCACCAATGGAGTGGCTTTCTACTTGGGTGAGTGTTTAGTATCATGGATAAGCAAGAAAAAATCATCAATATCTTTATCTACAACTGAGGCAGAGTATATTGCAACAACATTATGTTGTACACAGGTTCTTTGGATGAAACAAACTCGGACAGATATACATGTTGAGTATGATGAGCCCATTCCAATCTATTGTGATAATACAAGCACCATTAGTATCTCGAAGAACCCGATGATGCACTCCAAGATGAAGCACATTCCAATAAAGTATCACTTTCTACGGAAGCAGGTTGTAGAAAAGAACATCAGAGTTGAGTATGTGGGCACAAAAGAACAAGTGGCAGACATCTTCACAAAACTACTTCCATAGGAATCCTTTGAATATCTTCGCCAGAGACTTGGAGTTATTTCTAATCCAAAATAAATTATTTTTGAATGCTTATCTTATATATCTTAGATTTACACGAGGAAGCACCATAAGAGGACAACTCAGTCAGGGGGAGCAACCCTAGATGGAAATATACCTTTTACATTGATGACAAAGGGGGAGATATTTATTAGATGCAGAGGACAGAGGTAAAGAACAGAGGCATGGATCCAGGGGGATCATATTTATCATATATAGAGGATAGAGGCATGGTTCTAGGGGGTGCATGAGTGATATGATTTCAGTATTGCATCGGAGTGTTGCTATCAATGCCAAAGGGGGAGATTGTTGATTAAGGTTGGTTGTCATTGATGTCAACCCTTGAAGAAATCCCCATAGCACAAGGTTTGGGTAATGGACCCAAGATTTTTTGATGTAAAGATGACTCACTATTTTCTTGTCATGGTTGATAAGAAGTAAAATTGGATGAACTCCAAAGTGGTCCCCTTATGGTGAAAGCCCTCATGGGAAGACGCTTTGCGGAGTGAGAGAACTCATACTTAATGGTGGGATAATGACATGAAGTATAGTGATTTTTTTAGTGAAATTATCCTATATGCATAGTTCTTTTCACGCCATTTATGGTGGTATGTGGAACGTCACATAACTCCTCACGGTTAGAGAGTTATGGCCATGTGAAGTTGGAGAACCTAGGTTTGGGTAATGGGCCCAAGTTTGTTTGATGGATAACGGTATGATTGTTGGTATATTTGAAAGTAATATTATTCTATATGGATAGTACATGTCATGTCATTTCTGGTGGTATTTGGAATGTCACATAACTCCTCACGGTTTGAGAGTTATGGCCTTACGAAATTGGATGACCCTCATATGTTGGCTTGAAGCCCCAAAAGGTCAAAGTAGTCAAAGTGGTTTATGAGATTTTAGAAGGTAAATAATAAATTTAAGTGATGAGTGTAATATAATTCAAATTGAATACAAAATAAATTATTTAAATAATAAATTTAATGGAGAAATTAGAAGTGGGTTAACCCTAAAATAAGGAAAGTGGGTAAAGTGACCTAGAAGATGTTTTTAAGGAAGCTACTTGGAGAGTATAAATAAGAGGCAAGGCTCTCTCATTTGAATCACACTTGAGAATATTGAATACCTATAGGTGTCTGAGGTAACCAAAGGATATCTAAGCCAAAGTTTTGAAGAAAGTGAAGAAAAGAAGGCCAGAATTCAAGGAAGGATAAAAAAATTTGATGATGCTTTCTAAGGTATGTTTTTTTCAGGTCATCTCACCATTATCATAATAACATTTTTTCTAGAATGATTTAGACCGGTAAATTGATATGGAATTGAGGAAACATATTCAGGTATCTGTGGTAAAACATTCAGCTTGTGGGTTGTTTTATTTTTGGAGTTACACTCCGTGGAAAATAGGGTTTGTGGCCAGTCCTGAAACTACTCAAAAACATGTGTTTCGGGTAAAAATGTCATAACTTCTTCATAACAGATCCAAATTTAGTGAGAAAAAAAGTTTTGTTTAGATTACAGTCTATAGTATGTTTTGTAACATTTTCATATCAATTCAACAAATATTCAGTATGGGGAACGCTCTACAAGGTTGCTCTCTAGAATAAGACAGAATTTAGCAAGGTGTGTCAATTTTGGTATAAATCCTTTTATGAGAGGTTCCAAGTGGTGAAACCTGTAGGAATTGCATAAAACACACTGAATAAAATTGTGTATCAATTTCATATATTTATTCATTACAGGTACAAAGTTATGATTATTTCAAGTTAGGGTTGTTGACTAATCTAAAACTAGTCTTGTGAGACTAAAGAAACGTTTGATGAAAATGCTAGTCTCTTGTTGCTAAAGTTAAGGAAGGTTTGAAGGCATGTGATCATATACAGAAGGTCTATTATATAGTTACACATCATATTTGGACGATGAAATTGATGAGGGCTTTTGGTTGAGGTACAAGTTGGGTACATGGTTGAGACAAGTAGTTGATGAGTTGGCACATATATGAGGTGTATAGTTGATGATGTTGGTACATATTGATGAGTCATAGTTGATGAGTAATTGAAACATGATTGGTACATACTTGGTACATGGTTGGTTGCACTTTTTTATGGTACAGGTTGATTACAGATTGGTTGGTACAAGTTGGTGCATGGTTGATGCACTTGTTTATGGTACATATTGATTACAGGTTGAGGTACATGTTGATGCATGGTTGATGCATGGTTCAGGTTATTGGTACAGGTTTTTTGGTATAGGTTGATTGGTACAGTTTTACAGTGATATATATCACAGTGATAGTGTGACAGTGGTTCCATCATTCTACTTCTACTTTAGGGTGGTTGGACAGGGCAAGGACAGGTGGTTGTATCCACCATCCGATTGTAGCCGGAGAACATAGGGAGTTGTAGCCTCCTTCTGGTTGTAGCCAGATATTTGGGGAGTTGGATCTTCCCTCAGGTTGTAGCTTGAGAAACTAGGGGGTTGGAGCCTTCTTCTAGTTGCAGCTGGAAAACAAAGGAAGTTGGTGCTTCCAATGAATGTAATTCTTCAAGACATATAAGATAAAGCATTATGTGGTTTTCTCTTGATTTGGGTTTCCATGTAAAACACTGGTGTATTGTGTATGTGTGTGATTGTTCCTTTATTATTTCTCATTATTGAATAATAATTCTACATTGATATAACACTTGGATTATTTGGAGAAAAGGGATTATAATTACGCTATTACTGATTCACCACCCTTCTCAGTAATCCAACAGATTCAATATAGGGATATCATTTAAAGAACACAAGTATGTACATGTTAATGCATCCATTGAAGCTAGGTTTCAGTTCATGATCTGAAGCACTTAAAGTTATGATCTAATTTTGAAAATGAATTTGTATAACTAGATTGGGAGCCTAAAAACATTTTTCAACCAAAGGAACCTTTCCATATCAGTTTCCTATGAAGGAATTTATAAAGCTCAATCAAATTGAAACCCTGGAATTTTGACAGAAATCACAGTCAATGTGATGGATCCCAAGAAAAGTGGTCAGGTTAGCCGTTTGCAACCGATAGGGGGCAAATTGTTGGAAGCATATCCTGATATTATGCAAAAATTGATCATGTAGAGAACTCGATTGGGATAGCATGTCATAAAACTAGCAGGGATCGATACTTCAAGAGGCAAGAGTTATTGTAATGGTGGTGTGGAACAAGAATGAATATATGGTTGAATAAAATGGTATAACCATCCCAAATTCATTATAAAATGGAAAGTAGGAAGCTTCCAACAGAAGTGAGTATTCAAGTGAAGTGATTGGGATTGGAGAAATGTGTGTTGCATTATGTATTCTCTTAATATAATGATTTCTCACAGATTCTTTCCCAACGAATCTCATCATTGTAGGTTTATGAAAACAATCAACTATATACCCTCTTTCCATTTCAATATAGTGAATTTTAAACATCTTTCATTACAAACCATTGATGTGAAAGATTAGAATCTTCAAGCATGGGGAAAAATGGACATGAGAAGTGCATAAATACAGAGGGGCTAGATATTCTTGAGGCTCATATATATTTTTTTGAATGGTTTAAGGAAATTGTTTTCATAAATAGGGGAACCATCCAAGCATACCCTTGTCATCAAAGAGGTCTACAGCAGAAAAAGGCAGAGGGCTGAGGAAAAATAAATAGTTGCAGGCCAGCATACAAAACCCCATGAGGTTCAAGGATATGATGTATAGCCAAGTTTAGACAGTCGAGAGATCAAACAACATTATGGGCCAAGCCCTAGCAAAATAGAGTATGTGCACAAGGAAGATTTGTAGGTTCATAGGATCAAGACAAGACCAAAAAAAAAATCGAGGTTGGAATTTAAGGAAAAGCAAGATCCATCTCACATAGAGAAGGTCATGCTTAAATAATCCGTTGGTGACTCCATATATGCACAATGTCATCAGATGATTAGTTGAAATCTATTTTGGCTGTGAGGTTTTCTCCTTTTAATTTTGTTGATATTCCTAGTTTTCCAAATGTTGTTCCTACTATAGATAAGTGGGGAGACTATCTGTCGAGATTTAAAGAGAATAAAGATGATCATCCTGCACAACACCTCATCAAGTTTCATGAATGCATGGATCAGCTACATATTCATCATGAATATGTCCTCATGAAAATGTTCATGTACACTTTAGAAGGTGATGCACATCAATGGTACTGGTCTCTTCCTCACTCTGGTATACCTTCCTTGAAGGAGTTTCATATATATATTAATTACCACTTTAGAAGATTTTATCATAATGAATCTCTCTTTGAAAGTTCTTGTGAAGAATTTAAATTGTATACTCAGCAAAGTGAGTCTTGTAGTAGTATGAATGTTAAATAATTTAGTGATGAAGAAATGGAGGAGGATTTTATCTCACATGAATCTTCCTCTAATTCTTTTGTTCGAGAGGAACAAGGTTGTGAGGAATTTGTTCTTTTACATTGTCATTCTAATTATAAAGAATATGTTAATGATGAAGATCAAAATGATTGTGATAGCAACACTGTAGACACATTTGTAATTAACCCAAAGCTTCCTAGCATTTTTGTCTATGATGCAATAGTTGTTCCAAATATGGTTGAAGATCACACTGTTGATGATAGCATTAAAGAAAATAATTTTTCATCTTTATCATTCGAAACCTATCATAGTACTCCAGTTTATGATGAATATAATGATGATACTGAAATTTCAGATCAACATATGATAGTGCTCCAGTTCCAACAAAGTAATGAATCCACTTTCCATGAAGAGATAGAACCAGACTATGATCGTTTTGATTCAGAAGATGAGCATATTTTTATCACGTCATATTTGGAACCTATTAGCCATGCTCCTATGTATGACATTGGAAAATCAGATTTTTTGGAAGGTAGTGACAAATATAAGTATGTCAGTTTTGATCAGATGCATGAGGAGACAGTCCAACAGAAACAATATTTCATTAAGCATGATATGTCTCCTATTGGAATTGATGAAACTAATATGTTTCCCTCTAATTTGCATCATAATATTGTTGCTTTAGAATCTTCTAAAGGAAATTCTACACAAAAAACATGTGAAAAAATTCTAGATTGTTTTGCTACTCTCGGAAGATATGAAACTTGTGATGTCCATAGGCTATTTCAAGAAGGACAAGCGGAACACATTCTTTCTAATGAAATAAATTTCACACATCATCTTTGTCTTATGAATCAGCGAGAGGAGCTTCGTCATAATCTTCAAGACCCAATGGTTGTCTACATGGAATCTGTTTTTTCAGAGATCTGCAATGATGTAGCATTCAGAATGCAATCAAATTGTAGTCGTAACTGTAAGCTGCATTTTAAGTTTCTACTGCAAAAATTCCATTTTCTCTGTCATATTTCATTCACCTGCAAAGAAGAAGATCATTTTGTAAGTAAAATGCTTGGTTTCTTTGGAAATTTTCATTTACCTGATCAAGATGATTCAACTGGTTAGAGTAGGTTCATTTTATATGAATAATCTTGTCATTCGATAAAAAAAAAAAATCATTTTGGTTTGGTGTACAGTAGAAAACGATGACTAAGACTCCATGGCCCAATAAAGGCACTGGTGTAGTAGTTTTTGTAGTATATGGTTAATTTTCAGTTTACCAATAGTTGGGTTTATTGGATGAGCAATACAAGTTGCAAGATTCAAAATTTTAAATGGATAAAGGCATTGGTCTATAGTTATTAATATCTCACAAGGAGAGTATCATCCCTAGAAGGACCGAGTGTTAGTCCTTGAACTTTTCCATGACTTCCTATTTTCAAAAAACCTTTTTTTACCATGTTTTTTTTTTTTTTTTTTCTGAGGCTTCCTACACTTATCTCATTATTACTTTGTGGTGTGTTTTTTATTTGTTTGAACCTTTTTTTGCATGTCTTATTGATAATATAGAATTGAATTTTAGACAATTTGAGGGTGTTCTATCAAATTTGGAGGCAAAATTTGAATTTTATCCAAAGTTTAGAAAAGAGACAAAGTCTCTACAAGAATGTCGACATTCTTGTAGCACATGTTTTCATCATTGATTTAAACATGTTTTGTCCTGAAAATCATGTTAATTGTCATAAGAGCATGCAGAGGATCATGTAGAGAATCATGCATTAGTGGTGACTATCATCAAAATGATTATTCAATATAGGAATATCGTTTAAATATCACAAGTATGTACCTGTTAATGCATCCATTGAAGCTAGTTTTGGATCACAATCTGAAGCACTTAAAGTTATGATCCAATTTTGAAAATGAATTTGTATAACTAGATTGGGAGCCTAACAACATTTTGTAGCCAAATGAACCTTTCCATATCAGTTTTCTATGCTGGAATTTCTAAATCTCAATCAAATTGAAACCCTAGAATTTTGACAGAAATCACAATCAATGTGATGGCTCCCAAGAAAAGTGGTTAGGTTATCTATTTGGAACCGATAGGGGGTGAATTGTTGGAAGCATATCCTGAGATTATGAAAAAAATCATCATGTTGAGAACTCGATTGGTGGAGCATGTCATAAACCTAGCAAGGATCGAGACTACAAGAGGAAAGAGTTATCGTAATGGTAGTGTGGAACAAGCATGGAAATCTGGTTGAATAAAATGGTATAACAGTCCCAAATTCATTAGAAAATAGCAAGTAGATAGCTGGCAACAAAAGTGAATATTCAAGCAAAGTGATTGGGATCAGAGAAATGTGTGATGCATTTTGTGTGCTCTAAATATAATTATTGCTCACATGTCTTTCCCAAAGAATCTCATCATTGCAGGTTTATGAAAACAATCATCTATATACCCTCTTTCCATTTCAAGATAGTGAATTTTAAACATCTTTCATTAGATTCCATTGATTTTGAAATGTTAGAGTCTTTAGGAATGGGGAAAAATGGGCATGTGAAGTGCATAGAGCTAGAGGGGGAAAAGCTTCTTGAGGCTCATATAGATTTTTTTGAATGGTTCAAGAAAATTGTTTGCAGAAACATGGGAACCATCCAAGCATACCCCTGTCATCAAAGAGGTCTACAACAGAAAAAGAAAGAGGGATAAGGAAAAACAAATTGTTGCAGACCAGCCTAAACAACTCCTTAAGGTTCAAGGATGTGATTTATAGAAAATTTTAGACAGTCAAGAGATCAAACAACATTATGGGCCAAGCCCTAGCAAAACAGAGTATGCCCACAAGGAATATTTACAGGTTCATAGGCTTAAGACAAGCCCAACAAACAAATAGAGGTTGGAATTTAAGGCAAAACATGATCCATCTCTCATAGAGAAGGTCATTTTTCTATATGATACCCCTCCACAGCCTACAAAATGGGAAATCAAAAGGAAATCAACATAGAAAATAAGTCGTATTTCAACAAAAGAACAAATTAGGGTTTCATCTACTAAGTAGAGAAAAGTACAGGTTCAGAGGAGGGTTACTAGAGCCATGATATCCTGGGAGGATGCAGGAGACATGATTAACACTTTGGTAGCGGTAGAATAAAGTTTCAAGTGATTTATGTTAGAGTTTGAAAGGCGCAATTGAAACCTTCCTGTAGCTTGTTGGTGTTTCCTATTTTAGACACTAACTTTGGGCATTTTCTTCAAGGAACCAGAGATGAATTTTGAAAAAAATGGAATTTCCCTTTTTAGGAATGGATTGATTTAGAAAAAACTCTCTCCATTTTTCAACAACTATCACATTTTGAGATATTCTAATAGATCTTTGAGGCCTATTTTTCAGTATTTCACCAAAATTAGCTTCTTGTAAAAATGTCTTAGTAGCTCATGATTCCGGATTTTCAGGGATATGCTATCTCATCAATTAGAATTGGGATTAGATATTTCTAAAGATAGATAAGGATGTTTTTAGATCCATTATTTTTGGATCTTGGTAATAATGTATATTTCCATATAAACCATGAAGAAAGAGGTGCAAAAGAGGGGGTTCAAGTGGCGGAGAACAAAATACTCTTTCTATGATTGTAAAATAGTGGGACATATTACATTTTACACTTAATGGAAAAGCCTATATGATGGTTAGACTATCTCTTCTTGTCTTTTATTCTTCCTTGTCTTACTTAAATACATGTGTATCTTTGCAAATAATTTAATATATATTGTTTATGTTTGAAAGCCAATAAATATTTTGTTGATTTCCTACTCATTACAAGATTTGTGTTTAAGTACTTCATTCTTCTTTCTGAATAATATTTAGGATCAAGAATTTCCCGTGTGAGTTAACAAATTGGGAACTTGCAATTTTATTTCCTTTCATGTTAAACTTCCTTATCTAGCTCATCATATTGAATATCATTGACTAAGTAAGTGTGATTGGAACTTGATTTTGTACTCAAAAATTGAAATTTCCTATTTCATTTACTACTTGACCTATAAACCAATCCAAAATCCAAATAACCTACAAGCATAAAACCATTTCAATAACTGAGGTGCCATAGATTTCCCTTAGCAGTCAAGGACAACTTTAGGGACTAACATATTTTGGCTCCGTTGTCGAGGATGAAGGAATGAAGACATTTTCCCTAGGACAACGACAACAATTAGATTTGGTCTTTGATGGTGAAAAAAGGCCAGGCACATGCAAACTGTGATCATTCACCTAGTGAATCCATGGTTAAATAATTTAGTGGTGACTCCATAGATCCAAAATGTAATCAGATGATCAGATGAAAGCTATTTTGGTTGTGAGGTTTGATCTTTTTAATTTTGTTGATATTCCTAGTTTTCCAAATGTTGTTCCTACTACAGATGAGTGGGGAGACTTCCTACCCAGATTTAAAGAGAATAAATATGATCATCTTGCATAACAACTCATCAAGTTTCATGAATGCATGGATCAACTACATATTCACCATGAATATGTCCTCATGAAAATGTTCATGTACTCTTTAGAAGGTGATGCACATCAATGGTACCGGTCTCTTCCTCACTCTGGTAAATCTTCCTTGAAGAAGTTTCATATAGATTTTAATGACCACTATAGGATATTTTATCCTAATGATTCTCTCTTTTAAAATTGTTATGAAGAATTTAAATTGTATACTCATTAGAGTGAGTCTTCTAGTAGTATGAATGTTATAAAATTTATTGATGAAGAAATCGAGGAAGATTTTATCTCACATAAATATTCCTCTAATTCTTTTGTTCAAGAGGAAGAAGGTTGTGAGGAATTTGTTCTTTTGCATTGTCATTCAAATTATAAAGAATCTGATAATGATGAAGATCAGAATGCTTGTGATAACAACATTATAGACACATTTTTCATTAACCCAAAGGTGCCTAATAGTTTTGGCTATGATGCAATAGTTGTTCCAAAAATGATTGAAGATCACATTGTTGATAACAGCATTAAAGAACATAAATATTCATATTTATCATTCGAAACCTATTAGAGTACTTCAGTTTATGATGAATATAATGATGATATTGAAATTTCATATCATCATATGATAGTGCTCCATTTCCAATAGAGTATTAAATCCACTCTCCATGAAGAGATAGAACCAGTCTATGACAGTTTTCATTCAGAAGATGAGCATATTTTTATCACGACATCTTTGGAACCTCTTAGCCATGATCCTGTGTATGACATCGGTAAATTATATTTTTTGGAAGGCAGTGACAAAGATAAGTATGTTAGTTTTTATCAGATGCATAAGGAGATAATCCAGCAAAAACAAGATTTCATTAAGCATGATATGTCTCCTATTAGAATTGATGAAACTAATATGTTGCCCTCTGATTTGTATAACAATATTGTTGCATTAGAATCTACTAAAGGAATTTTTTCACAAGAAACATGTGAACAATTTCTAAAGTGTTTTTCTACTCTCGGAGGATATGAAACTTGTGATGTACATAGGTTATTTCAATAAGGACAAGTGGAACACAGTCTTGCTAATGAATTTTTTTTTTGCATGTCTTATGGGTAAGATATAATTGAATTTTAGACAATTTGAGGGTCTTCTATTAGATTTGGAGGAAAAATTTGAATTTTAACCAAAGTTTAGAAAAGAGACAAAGTCGATACAAGAATTCTACCATTTTTGTAGCACCCATTTTCATCATTGATTTAAACATGTTTTGTCTCGAAAATTGTGTTAACTGTCACAAGAGAATACATATGATCATGCACAAATTGTGCAGTAGACATGACTATCTTCAAAATGATGATTCAATATAGGTATATTTTTTAAAGAACATAAGTATGTACCTCTTAATGCATCCATTGAATCTAGGTTACAAGTCTTTCCCAAAGAACCTCATCATTGCAGGTTTATGAAAAAAATCATCTCTATACCCTCTTTCCAATTCAATATAGTGAATTTTAAAATATTTCATTATAGTCCATCTATTGTGAAAGCTTAGAGTCTTCAGGCATGGGGAAAAATGGACATGCAAAATGCATAGAGACAAAGGGGCCAGAGCTCCTTGGTTCATACAGATTGTTTTGAATGGTTCAATAAATTTGTTCGTAGAAACATGGGAAACATTCAAGCATACCCCTGTCATCAAATAGGTCTACAACAGAAAAATAAAGAGGGCTGAGGAAAAATAAATAGTTGGAATCCATCCTAAACAACCCCATGAGGTTCAAGGATATGATGTATAACCAAGTTTATACAGTTGGGAGATCAAACAACATTCTGGGCCAAGCCCTAGCAAAACAGAGTATGTGCGTGGTAGAGTTGCAGGTTCATAGGCTCAATACAAGCCTAACAAACAAATTGAGGTTGGAATTTATGGAAAAATAAGATCAATCTCTCACATATAAGGTCATTGTTCTATATGATACCCCTCCACAACCTACAAACAAGAAAATAACAAGGAAATCAACCAAGAAAATAATCCTTGTTTCAACAAAAGAACAAATTAGGCTTTCATCTACTAAGCAGAGAAAAGGATAGGTTCAGAGGAGGGTTACCAGAGCCATGAAATCATAGTAGGATGCATGAGAAAAGCTTAACACTTTGGCAGAGGAAACACAAATTTCATGTGATTTTTGATAGAGTTTGAAATGTGCTACTGAAACCTTCATGTAGCTTGTTGGTTTTTTCCTATTTTAGACACTAACTTTGGGAACGTTCTCTCAGAAACTAGAGACGAATTTTTAAAAACTGGAAATGTTTTTTCAGGAACAGACTGATTTAGAAAAACCTCTCCCTATTTTGAAACATATTTCATAGTTTGAGATATTTGAATAGATCTTTGAGGCCTATTTTTCAGGATTTCACCAAAATTAGTTTCCTGTAAAAATGCCTAGACAGCTCATGATTCTATATTTCTAGGGATATACCAACTCATCAATTCAAATTGGGATTATATATTTTTAAATACAGATAAGGATGTTTTTAGATCCATTATTTTTGGATCTTGATAATAATGTATCTTTCTATATAAACCATGAAGAAATACGTGCAAAAGAGGGGGTTCGAGTGGTGGAGTACAAAATACTTTGTCTTTGATTGTAAAATCTTGGGATCTATTACATTTTACACTTAATGAAAAAGGATATATGATGGTTATACTATATCTTGTCTTGTATTCTTCCTTGTCTTACTTAAATTCATGTGTATATTTGCAAATCATTTGATATATCTTATTTATGTTTGAAATCCAGTAAATATTTTGTTGATTGCCTGCTCATTACAAGATTTGTGTTTAAGTACTTCATTCTTGTTTCTGTATAATATTTAGGATCAATAATTTATTCTATGAGTTAACAAATTGGGAACTTGCAGTTTTCTATCCTTTCATCATAAAACTCCTTATCTAGCTCATTAGAGTGAATACCATTAACTAAGTGTGATTAGAACTTTTTTTTGTAATCATAAATTGAAATTTCCTATTTCATTTACTACTTGACCTATAAACCAATCCAAAATCCAAAATAAACCTACAAACATAAAACCATTGCAATAACTTAAGTGCCCTATATTTCCCTTAGCAGTCAAGGACAACTTTAGGGACTAACAGTTTTTGGCATAGTTTTCGAGGACGAAGGAACAAATAAATTTTCCCTAGGAGAACAATAATAATCATATATGATCTTTGATGGTGAACAAAGGTCAGCCACATATAGAATGTGATCATTCACCTACTGACTCCGTGGTTAAAGAATCCAGTGGCAACTCCATAGATCCAGAATTTCATGAGATGATAAGATGAAAGATATTTTGGCTGTGAGGTTTGCTCCTTTTTAATCTTGCTAATATTCCTGGTTTTCCAAATGTTGTTCCTACTATAGATGAGTGGGGAGACTGCCTGGCCAGATTTAAAGAGAATAAATATGATCATCCTACACAACACCTCATCAAGTTTCATGAATGCGTGGATCAACTACATATTCATCATGAAGATGACCTCGTGAAAATGTTCATGTACTCTTTAGAAGGTGAAGCACGTCAATGGTACCGATATCTTCCTCACTCTGGTAAATCTTCCTTGAAGCAATTTCATATAGATTTTAATGACCATTGTAGAAGATTTTATCCTATTGAATCTCTCTTTGAAAGTTGTTGTGAAGAATTTAAATTGTATACTAATTAGAGTGAGTCTTCAAGTAGTATGAATGTTAAAGATTTTATTGATGAAGAAATGGAGGAATATTTTATCTCACATTAATCTTCCTATAATTATTCTATTCAAGAAGAAGAAGGTTGTGAGGAATTTGTTCTTTTACATTGTCATTTCTATTATAAAGAATGTGTTGATGATGAAGATCATAATGCTTGTGATAGAAACACTATAGACGCATTTTTCATTAACCTAAAGGTGCCTAGCAGTTTTGGCTATGATGCAATAGTTTTTTCCAAATATGATTGAAGATCGTGTTGTTGATGATAGCGTTGAAGAACAGAAATATTCATCTTTATCATTTGAAACCTATCAGAGTACTCTAGTTATGATGAATATAATGATTATAGTGAAATTTCATATCAACATATGATAGTGCTCCAATTCTAGTAGAGTATTGAATCCATTTTCCATGAAGAGATAGAACCAGTCTATGACAGTTTTGATTCAGAAGATGAGCAGATTTTTATCACAACATCTTTGGAACTTTTTAGCCATTCTCCTGTGTATGAGAAATCAATTTTTTTGGAAGGAAGTGACAAATATAAGTATGTTAGTTTCAATCATATTCATGAGGATATAGTCCAACAAAAACAATATTTCATTAAGCATGATATGTCCCCTATTCGAATTGATGAAACTAATCTACTACCATGTGATTTGCATAAGAAATCAATTTTTTTGGAAGGAAGTGACAAATATAAGTATGTTAGTTTCAATCATATTCATGAGGATATAGTCCAACAAAAACAATATTTCATTAAGCATGATATGTCCCCTATTCGAATTGATGAAACTAATCTACTACCATGTGATTTGCATAATAATATTTTTTCTTTAGAATATGTTAAAGGAAATTATGCAAAAGAAACATGTGAACATTTTCTATATGGTTTTTCTACTCTCATAGGATATGAAACTTATGATGTCCATAGGCTATTTCAAGAAGGACAAGTGGAACACAGTCTTGATAATGAAACAAATTTCACAGAACAACTTCATCTTTTGCATCAATGGGAGGAGTTTCATCATAATCTTCAAGACCCAATGGTTGTCTACATGGAGTCCATTTTTTCATAGATCCACAATATTGCAACATTCAGAATGCAATCAAATTGCAGTAGTAAGTGTAAGCTGCATTTTAAGTTTCTTCTACAAAAAATTCATTGTTTCTTCCATATTTCATTCACCTACAAATAGGAAGATCATTTTGTAAGTAAAATGCTTACTTGACTGCTTTGCAAATTTTAATTTACCTTATCAATATTATTCAACTGGTTAGAGTAGGTTCATTGTATATAAATAGGCTCGTCATAATAGCATTTTTGGTTTTCAATTTGGTTTGGTGTGTGGTATAATAAGATGACTAAGACTACATAGCCCAATGAAGACACTGGTGTATTAGTTTTTGTAATATATGGTTATTTTTCAGTTGCCTGACAGTTTGGTTTATCAAATGAGAAAGACAGGTTGCAAGATTCAAAATTCCAAATGGATAAAGGCATTGGTATCTAGTTCTCAATATCTCACAAGGAGAGTATCATCCCCAAAAGGAGCCAATGTCAGTCCTTGAACTTGTTCATGACTTCTCATTTTCAAAAAACCCTATTTTACCATGCTTTTTTTTCTAAGGTTTCCTATACTTATCTCTTTATTACTATGTGGTGTGTTTTTTATTTGTTTGAACCTTTTTTTGCATGCCTTATTGGTAAGATAGAGTTGAATTTTAAACAACCTAAGGGTCTTCTATTAGATTTGGACGAAAAATTTGAATTTTATCCAAAGTTTAGAAAAGAGACAAAGTCACTACAAGAATGTCTCCATTCTTGCAACACATGTTTTCATCATTGATTTAAATATGTTTTGTCTCAAAAATTGTGTTAACTATCATAAGAGCATGCAGAGGATCATGTCGAGAATCATGCAAGAGTGGTGACTATCATCAAAATGATGATTCAATATAGGGATATTGTTTAAAGAACAAAAGTATGTACATGTTAATGCATCCACTGAAGCTAGGTTTCAGGTCACGATCTGAAGCACTTAAACTTATGATCTAATTTTGAAAATAAATTTGTATAACTATATTGGGGGCCTAATAGCATTTTTCATTCGAAGGAACAATTCCATATCATTTTCCTTTGCAGGAATTTCTAAAGCTCAATCAAATTGAAACCCTGTCATTTTGACAAAAATCACAGTCAGTGTGATGGCTCCCAAGAAAAGTGGTCAAGTTAGTCGTTTGGAACCAATAGGAGGCGAATTTTTGGAATCATATCCTAAGATTATGAAAAATTTCATCATATAGAGCACTTGAATGGGGTAGAATGTCATAAACTTGCCAGGGATAGAGACTACAAGAGGCAATAGTTATCGTAATGGTAGTGTGGAACAAGCATGGAAATCCAGTTTAATAAAATGGTATAACAGTGCCAAATTCATTAGAAAATTGCAAGTAGGCAACTACCAATAGAAGTGAATATCCAAGCGAAGTGATTGGGATTGGATAAATGTGTGTTACAATTTGTGTGCTCTGAATATAATGATTTCTCACAAGTATTTCCCAAAGAAGATCATCATTGCAAGTTTATGAAAACAATCAGTTCTATACCCTCTTTCCATTTCAATATAGTGAATTTTAAACATATTTCATTACAGTCCATTGATTGTGAAAGATTAGAGTCTTCAAGAAAGGGGAAAAACAGACATGCAAAGTGCACAGAGTCAGAGGGGTCAGAGCTTCTTGAGGCTCATACAGATTTTTTTGAATGGTTCAAGAAAATTGTTTGCAGAAACAGGGGAATCATCCAAGCATACCCCTGTCATCAAAGAGGTCTACAGCAGAAAAGAAAAGAAAAACAGAGGGCTGAGGAAAAATAAATAGTTGCAAGACACCCTAAAAAACCCCCTAAGGTTCAAGGATATGATGCATAACCAAGTTTAGACAACCGAAATATAAAACAACATTATGGGCCAAGCCTTAGCAAAACAGAGTATGTGCATAAGGCATATTTGTAGGTTCATAGGCTCAAGACAAGCCCAACAAACAAATTGAGTTTAGAATTTAAGGAAAAAAAAAGATTTGTCTCTCACATAGAAGTTCATTGTTCTATATTATACCCCTCCATAATCTACAAACAAGAAAATCACAAGGAAATCAGCACAAAAAATAAGCCCTATTTCAGCAAAAGAAAAAATTAGGGTTTCATCTACTAAGAAGAGGAAAGTACAGGTTGAGAGGAGGGTTACTAGAGCCATGACATCCCAGGAGGATACAGAAGGAAATATGAACACTTTGGTAGAGATAGCACAAATTTTCATCTTATTTCTGTTAGAGTTTGAAAGGCGCTACTGAAACCTTTCTGTAGCTTGTTGTTTTTTCATGTTTTAGACACTAACTTTGGGCACATTCTCAGAGAAACTGAAGACAAATTTTAAAAAAATGGAAAAGGTTTTTGTTAGGAACAAACTGATTTATAAAACCTCTCTGATTTTTGCAACAACTATCACAGTTTGATAGATTCGAATAGATCTTTTAAAACTATTTTTTGGGAACCAAAATCTGTTTCCTGTAAAAATGCCTAGATAGCTCATGATTATGATTTTCAGGGATATGCCAGCTCAATTAGAATTGGGATTATATATTTCTAAATATAGATAAGGATGTTTTTAGATCCATTATTTGGATCTTGATAATAATGTATATTTCTATATAAACCATGAATAAAGAGGTGCAAAAGAGGGGGTTCGAGTGGTGGGGAACAAAATACTTTGTCTCTGATTGTAAAATTTGGGACCTATTACATTTTACACTTAATGGAAAAGGATATCTGATGGTTAAATTATCTCTTCTTGTCTTTTATTATTCCTTATCATACTTAAATGCATACTTAAATGCATGTGTATCTTTGCAAATATTTTGATGTATCTTGTTTATGTTTGAAAGCCATTAAATATTTTGTTGATTGCCTGCTCATTATAGGATTTGTGTTTAAGTACTTCATTCTTGTTTTTGAATAATATCTAGGATCAAGAATTTCCTCTCTGAGATAAAAAATTGGGAACTTTTGGTTCTTTCCTTTCATGTTAAACTTCCTTATCTAGCTCATCGGATTGAATACCATTGACTAAATAAGTGTGATTAGAACTTGTTTTTGTAATAGAAAATTTAAATTGCCTAGTTCGTTTACTATTTGACCTATAAACCAATCCAAAATAAACCTACAAACATAAAACCGTTGCAATAACTAAGGTCCCTAGCTTTCCCTTAGCAGTCAAGGACAAATTTAGGGACTAAGAGTGCCCAATATCCAAGATGCTCCTCAAACCATGTTCCTCAACCATATACCATATCACTCATAATCATGCCATACACCATAACATCATCAACATCTAACCATCAAAACATGCATATAAATATACATGTAACTATGTAACAGACATGTTGTATGTGATCACAGACATGCATACCTTCCTCAACTTTAGAAACAAGAGAATAACTACTTCAACAAACTTTACCTTTGTCTCATGGGACTAGTTTTGGATTACTCATAAACCCTAAATTTCAACAAGAATAACTATGTGCTTGTAATGAATAAAGGTATGAAAAATGTACAAAATATTCTTCAATATCTTCTCTATAATTCCTCCAGGTTTCACTGCTTGGAACCTCCCATAAAAGGTGTTATAGAAAAAATGCCAGACCTTGTTGAATTCTGGATTATTCTAGAGAGTGGCCTTGTAGAGCATGCCACGCACAATGTTTTATCTATAAATCTGAAAATGATGAAAAACATACTAAGGACTATACTTTATCCAGTTAATTTTCTCTCAGTGAATTTGGATCTTCTATGAAGAATTTGACCTTTTTACTTGGAACACATGTTTGAGAGTAGTTCCAGTACTAGCCAAAAACCTTATCTTCCACAGAGTGTATCTCCCAAACTACAACGACCCAAAATCTAAACTTGCTACCACAGGTACCTTGATATGTTGTATCAATATCCTTCAGGTTTCTCTATCAGAATCATTCTAGAATTATTTTTTTTAGCAAAAATGGTAATATGACCTGTAAATAACATACCTTAGAACACATCCTCACAAGATTTCATCCTCCCTTGAAATTTTGACCTTATTTACTTCATATTCCCTCTGAAAAACACCTAAGATATCCTCAATTACCTCATATAAGAATCACTTGATCACTTAGATAGATATTCAATGAACTTGTGTGTATAAATCATGTGCTTATGAGAGACTTCTTGAGGTGTATTTCTACTTTCTCTAAGTAACCTCTTTCATTAACTTTCGGGATTTTTGAAATTTCTTGTTACAACCACTTTACCCTTTAATTAAATACTTGTAACCAAGCAAGGGCTTCTTTACCATTCTTAGGGCATTCCAACTTCACAAAGTCATATCTCCCTAACTGTGAGGAACCGCGTGGTGTTCCACATATCACCTGAAATGACACAATGAGTATTATCCATCTATGAGTGTTTTACCTGAATTTACATTATCCTTCATGTCTAAAAAAATGATTCAACTTTGGGTACAATAACCACACCTCTGGGGCTTCATGTAGACTTCATCAAATGTATCCATCACATATGCTGACATCGACTAACTCACAATCAATCTCGATCATACAAATGATAACCAATTGTCCAGCGATCTCGTCCACATCTCTAGGGCTTCCAGACTTCTCCAAGGTTTGACATCAATATCTAAGGGTTGACATCAATATCCAAAATCACTCTCCAAGGGTTGACACCAATGACAACCAACTATCCAAACCAACTATCAAGCATTTCATTGCTCTTTATTTTCTCCATTTTATCTATTTCATGCATAAACATAAAATCATAAACTAAAGATTCTGGAATCTAAAGTAATTTAACCTTAATAATGTAGATTTTATTTTTATTTATCCCATATGTTGTGGTGAATTGCTTCAATGGAATATTCATGACAGTTTATAAATCACCCAATTTAAAATAAAAATAAAGATGATAAAGCATTGTGCACAAACCTACTTGAAGAAGGATTTTAACAGGATATGATTTAGAGGATACATACCATAATAGAGGATGTAGAGAACTAAGAAAATTGATTTTTATTTCACGATTCATCTCTCAAATCAATCAATTATCTTCAAAGAACAATTTTTCTCTATAACAAATTATCGAACATTTCATCGAAAATGAAACAAACAACCTAAGCTTAGATTTAAAGGACCTAGTACCGAATCCAGAACAAAATCTCAATCATTACGATAGGATACTACAAATATGTTGGTTTAAATGTTGTAACTAGCACAGTCATATAATTTATGACTGATAAACGCCGAAAGGCTGAAGGAAAATTCCAAGAAGACATGATACGCCACGATAAACGTGGCATCCAGAGTAATCTCCTCGTGTGGCATAAATTGCATTTCATGGTAATTAATGATACCAGGTGGTGTTGGAATTACTCAAACCTGTAAATTAATTCGTTTATCTTTCAACATGTAAAATAAAACGCCCACCAGTAGAAAGGTGAACCGCCATGATAATCCACGCGCCCGCTCTGGTAAAAAAATGACGGCGCACTGTAAAACACACAGAAGAAACGCAAGGTAGATATTCACAGTTTATAATCCACACAGCCACAAGCGGCCATACGCATCCGCCCATGAACAATAATTTTTGTTGTTATTTCTTAATCATTGAACGTGGCAATTTGGTGGTGATCAAGTAATTTTTTAATTTTATTTAGTAAATGTGAAAAAGTAATCACATAAACGTACGTCTTTATAAATGAGCGGAACTTAATTTATCAAAATCTCATCCATTGATTAGATAGGACGACGAAGAATATGCCAACATCTTCAATTGCCAACCCTAAGATTGAAATTTATGATTAAAAGGTGATTAATTGTGCCCATTGTCAATAGGTATACGCCTTTCGGCGTAATTAACCACTATATTCATATTTAAACTAGCTTTGATGATCGGATGTGGGTACTTATATCACTTCCTATTCATATCAATACTTTAAAAAATTGTTTCATTTGGTGTGTTTTCCTATGCTTATTGGAGATTGAAAGGTGATTGTATTAGTGGTTTCAGAAAACGTGTTATTTTGCAACGTTTTACAAACCCTTAAAAGAATATTTTGGGAATATTCTCTCGATTCAATGGGCATGCTTTGGTTCACTTATCAGAGTTTGGAGAAAACATTTTGAAACTCTTTATAGTAATTTATCAAGTTTCTTAGTAAACCTCTAAAAACAATATTCCTTCAAAGATTCTTTCAGAGTTTCGGAAAAATATTTTCGGGAAACCTTATCGTTGACCACCAAACTAACCATCAACACACTTTTAAGATTATTGGGAGTTGGTGATAAAGTGTATTGGAGGTTTAAGAAATTGTGTTGTTTTGGACTTTTTTACAAACCCTTAATCGCATATTCGAGGAATATTCCTTCGATCTTATCGACTTTTGATGCAAATGTTCTTTGTTGCAAATTTGAACATGATTTCTTTCCCTCTACCCTTAATAAACCTATCATCCTTTCGTGAATAAGTGCTCATTGAAATCGACACTTAAAGAAAAATGTCTTCCACAGTTTTTTTGTGATTGTCCTTAAGCCTATTGGTATTTCAGGAAATTGTCCTTTTAATATCTTTTCATTTTATTATATATTTGATTTTTTATTTCCTTTTTGAAATGCATATATTTTTTTGTTTTTAGGAAAATAGATGCATGATTATTCTAATTGGAAATACAAAATAATGAAAAATATAAAAAAATATGGATAACAAAAATCTATAAAACAAAAGTGGTACCCACATTTAATACAAAAAAAATTAGGGTGGGTAGTGCATTCAATAGGACCCTAACAATATATAAGCAGGTAGTATTGGAAGGACATATAGGGCATGGTATCATTGTTATCATGCACTTGAAAAATTGTAGAGGTTATATCTAGGTCTTGGTGCATGGTTCTTGAATATTTGTAGTGATCATGTCTATCTCTTGGTATTAAATACTTGAATTCTTTGAATTATCTTTCTCTCACCCTTGGTATTGACTTTGATTTGGTTTATGTATACTTTGAATAATTGAATTCTTTAGTATATACATTTTATTTTAGCATGAAAAAATGAATGAATTTGCATCAATGCTTTGATTGATCATGTAGACATATGCATATTTTGTAAAAGGAAAACAAAACTTACTTTTATAAGTAGAAATAGAAATGCATTTAGAAAAGGGTGAGTTAAATGGTAAGAAAGTGATTTTATTTGAATAGAAAATAATAATTTCATATGCACCCACCTAATGAAAAAAAAAAGGGGGGGATCTAGAGAACATCTAAGAGTAAAAATAGGAGAAGAGGTTGGGATGTGATGAATAATATCTATTTTTCATTTTAAATAAATGAATTGCTTGTGCATGGAGTGACACATGGGTGTGTGAATAATATCAAATTAGTAATTAAGTGATTAGTATTTTGCATCAAATGGATGAATGACATGATCCTAAAAGGTTATATAATAAAGGATTGGGCTTGAGAGTTCACCTTTTTCCACCCTAATGCTAGATGGGTGTCGTAATGCTCAATTGTTTCTCTGTGAGTTGGTGTTGAATTTGGTCTCAATATTGTGTATATACTTAAGAGGTGGGGATAGTGTATGCTCTATAGGAGCCACACAATACAAATACTAATTTTTGTACTCTTCTCATATGTAACCTATTGCAACTCACGAGTCCCTGGGGAAGAAGAGTACTTGTTTAGGAGTTGGTAGAGTGGTCAACCGATAAACAAATTTTATATTTGGTAAGGAAGAATTGGAGCAATATTGGAATTAAAGAATAACCAAGAGATGATCTTCTAGAACCATTAGAAAAATGTTGGAATAAAGTTTGCATGCATGTTATTATTATGATGTAACTTCTTACCATTTTTTTATGCTTGAGAAATAGATGTAACTGAGTAAATACATAATATTGAATTTCTTCATAATGTTATCTCATTATTCCAAACTAAATGATTACTAGTATGATATATAATGTTTTTTCTATTCCATGAGCACTAATTAGGTTTGAAGAATTTTTTTTATTTATATGCATTCCTAATTGAATTATGTTCATATGAATGAACCCTTCAAGGAGGAATCTTCAGTTAAATGAATGTTTACAAGAAGAGTGCTAGAAAAAGTCTCTTTCTAACAATTTTATAGAGAATTGTATCTAAAAAATTACATGCAATTTGTACTTGAATGTAATGGACTAAGTGATCCACTTATAAGGATTAAAAGTTGATTGTATATAGCCATTTGAACATAGATTTATTGTATCACTATTTTTTAGGACAATTGTGAATCATTGAATGATTAGCAAAGGACTAATCATTATGATCTAAAGACATTTTTTTAATGAATTGGTAATTGAGCCATATTTGTGACTTTCTGTTTATTCCTTAGTGGGGATTGAAATGTTTCAAGTGCTAGTATCATGTATTTTAAATAATATAAAGCATACATAGCATTGTAATGTAAAATAAGTGAATATGTGTGTGTGTGTGTGTGTGTGTGTGTGTGTGTGTGCGTGCGTGCACACACATGAACTTATATAAGCTACAGGATTTGTTTTTGGTTATCATTTCAAAGTTGCATTGCAAATGGTATCAAAGTGGGGTCACATATGCTATAGCCTATGGACTCAGATGTTTAGTTTTTTTTAAGTTGATTGAAATTTGAAATTTATGTCCATGTGTGCAAAGGAAACAATGAATGGAAGAAGAGGAAGATGTCAAAGTAGGGAAACAAGATGCCATGGTACACGACCTCCACTTCAATGTACACCACCATATTCTCCTAGAGTTGACGTTCAGTGAAATGTATTTGTAGGTGAGGTTGTGTCATTGATGTTGTCATTTTAGAGAATTTTTTATGCATTAACTAACATATTGAAACAAGAAGCAAACAATGCCTCCATTCTTGGAGAGATCTGTAAACCATCATCATGTTAGTGGTTAAAGAGAACTAGAAAAAAGTAAGTTTCCATAATTTGGGGGTTCCATTGATGAAGTAGATGAAGCATGGCTTGAGAAAATTTCCATGTGTTTTTCATTAAGTGATTATACTCGTAATGTCAAAATGTGTATGGGTATCTTATAATTGAAAGGAAGTGCATTATTGTGGTGGAAGACCTTATTACTAAAATTGGGCATGGATATATCTGATATATCATGGGAACTATTTGAGGAGAATTTTAGAGAATGCCATCTCTATGAGAATTTAATTGAAAGACAATTGAATGAGTTCAACTCTCTAAGACAGGTTTATAGGTTAGTGTCAAAGTATGAGATTATTTTCATGGAACTTTTGAGGTATGCACCATAGGTAAACACAGATATGTTGCAATTCAATAAGTTTGTCTATAAGTTAAACTTTTACATCAGATCGAAAGTTCAAATATTGATGTTATGTACCTTGCATGAGATATTTCAAAGGGTTATCATAGCTGAGGAGAAACTCATGGAAGGTGATCAATCAAGACCATCTAGAACTTCAAATTTCTAGAGGACAAAGATCGAATTCTTAGTTAGTTATCACCTATAGACCAATGACAGGGAACAAGGATTTACCAAGGGGCCATGTCATAGAGACCCAAAGACATCAATTAGGTGGTTAGAGGCCATTGATGCAGTAGAGAAATGCTATACCACTACAAACTCAACAGAGTTGTGGGTCTATATTTATATAGTCTAAAAGTTAGAGGAAACCTCATAAGAGGGGTGTTGGACATGTTCAAAGATGCATTTTCAGAGGGATTGTCCATGTGCATATAGATGAACTTATTAGGAAAAGATCTACACCATTATTCATTATTTGGGTAAATCCCATAGGTTTCATGTAGTGATGAACAATCACTAACTTGAGAATCAGTGGATAGTGCTCAAGATCATATGTAATATTAATGGTATATATTTTTCATTATTAATAGATCTAGGATAAACATAAAGCTTTATTTCATATAATTCATTATCTAGGTGTGGGATGATGTCAAGTAGTCAAGATAAATTTAATTAAGTCAAAATGGCTTCTAGTTTTAAATAAGGGGTAGAGTAGTTGGTAAAAAATTGTGAAGTCGATCTTGGGGTACGTGTTACCCAAGTGTCATTGTATGATATGATCATAGGTATGGATTGGTTCAAAGTTCATGAGTCAACGTTAGATTGTAAGGACAAAATTATTTACTCTATAGACTACTTATGACACAAAAGAACAATTTACAGAATTTAACTACATTTATGCCACATGTGGAATGTCATCGAGTAAAGGTTGAAGATCGACATCTAGCAAGATTATTACAACCACATGCAATACCAAAATAAAAAAAGGAAATGATTTTGATAGAATATATATTGGGAATTCCTATGACATCAACAAGACATGACTAAATATTAGTAGTAGTATATATTTTGACAAAGAGTATGCATTTTATTCCAGCAAAGAATACCTATCATGCACTAGAAATAGAAATATTCTTTATAAATAATATAGTTAGATTGCATGAAATTCCGAAAAATATCATTTCAAATAGAGGTTCAATATTTACGAAAAGGTTTTGGGCTAATGATCCGAAAATATTTAGACACCACTTATTGCTGAAAATATATACATCCAATATCTAACTTGTTTCTGTATAATTTCTAGGATCTATTAAGGTGATTGCAAAATTTTGATGATGTGCTTTGAACCCAAAAACTCATAAAACTGAAGAAACACATGTAACATGACTCACATATGCCAATTTAATTGATTATCTTAAATTCCATTACTCAAAACAATAAAATAAATTCACTATTGAAATCCTTTCAAAATTCTGAAACTTTTGACTGTAAAGTCGACCACTTTCCAAACTAGCTCAATTTTGCACCTTTCGACACACAAAACAATGCATTAAATACTCATAAATGACAAATTGAGTTAAAAGTTTTAAAAATGACCTAAAATCACAAAACATACCTCATATTCACGATCCTTGCAAAAAATCATGCAGAATCAATATAAGATACTTGAAATTTCGTCGAGGTACCATTTCGCATGCTTTACGGTGTAATACAAAATTTAGCTATACTTGCACGTACTTTCGTACAGTCTCAAAATCCATACATACTGAAAAATTTGTGCAGTCTCAAGATTTATGCCTCAAGATTCCTGTCATTAGACTGTGTGTTTGCATTAGGATTTGTGCCCAATATATAGAGTGGCCTCCAAAACCACCTCCACATTTTGCTACAACTTATTTATTGTTTTAAGCGGAATCTCCACTAAGTTTGGGGCGTTGGATGAGTTGGTTAAAACTACTGCAAAATATAGCAGGACCTCGGTTCTATTCCCTTTCACGCATATTCGGTGGTGGTTATATTGTTTTAAAATTTATAACATCCGTTGGTTTGGTGTTTTATAAATATATATATTAAATATAATATATATATATATATATAATATACGTGTCAAACAAACTCCCGCCAAACTTTGAAACGGTTATATGGTTAACATCCTTCTCTCTAAGGTTTGGGTCGTATGGTATGTACAATGACCAGGGGCTTATCCCTCGGCCCCTTTTCCCTTCAAAATGCAACCTTATATAAATTCAAATACAAAATATAACACAATATGGTTAAGTGTCTTAAGTTGGAGTGATGGTTGTTGGAGTTGTGTTAAGGCATGGGGCTTTGGAGGTCATGGGGTTGATTCCCCTAGACTCCATCAATTTTATAGAACCAAACCATTATTGGCTAATGAGGGGTTTCCACATGACAACCTCTCATTGTCTAACCTTTCCATGTGTCACAACATCATTAGGCCACTTGGAGGTACGAATGCCAACTCAACTACTGACTGGATGCCAACTAATCACGTGCCACATCACTGTTGTATGGATAGGTGCCACGTTTCATTGCTGACATCACCTTTGACCATGTTGATGTCATCATTGCCTTTTACCTTTGACTTTTTGTTTGTTCAAACCTCAAACTTTGACTGCTCATAACTTTTTCATACAATCTTTGTTTGACTTATTGTTTGCACTGTTGGAAAGTTGATGATGAGCTCTACACAATGATTTCATTTTAGAGATGATTTTATATGGTTAAATTTTGAGCATGTATGGATCCCCTAGGACCTTTGTGAGCATTTCAGATACTCCTAGACCTCTATGAGCGTTCCTTGGATCCTCCTGGATCACACCTTCCCATTGAAGAACTTTTGGACCTCCAATAGTATAGATACTCAACAAATCACTAATGATAACTCTAACTCACTCTTCCATCTTATGGAAGTGACCTGATCAGTGACTTTGTGATGAAGCTTCTTCAGTCTTCCATCTTGCTGATTCTTTTGGAATAAGTCTTCAATTTGGATCTTTTATCTCATGTACTAGATTAATTCGCTTGTGTATGCTTCTTTGGAACATATCTCTAACTCTGGCCTCTAGATCTGTAGCTAATATGATATATATATCTTTGGTTCTGGCTTATAGATTCTCTAACAATAAAATTCATGTTCATTGAATCTATGATATACATGTATCATGTATTTCAACATCCACTCCCATCTCCTTCTATGGAGATAGTCTATCTCGGCCAATATGAAACCAAGTCAAATGTTGATCTATGCCTTGCCCATTTGGACTCTCTATTCTTGTATTGCTTGATGTATCTGTAGAAGTCCATGAATAAATATTATGTTCATTGTCACTCTTTCTTTGGGAAAACAATTCTACTTGTATTGTTATCATATGTACCTTTTTTTATTGCTTATGTTCAAGGTATACATCATACAAACATGAAATAGTATTAAATATTCTTATAGAATGCACCTTTATGTGCCTCTTTATGTAGCCCTTTAACTGATTACAATACAACACATTTGTCCATATTATTTTCTAAAGGATTTGAAATCTTCATAACAATATTCCTCTCACTATAAAACAATATGTATATGTGGTTGTCCAAAAATATGTTTAACGAGATTCCTCTCACTCTATAACAAAGTGTAAAGGAGACTATCTATAATTATCTGACAAGATTACTCTCACTCTTTACAAAATATAAGGTGGAAATAAAGAAACTCTCTTTACAAAATTCCTCTCACTCATACAAGGTGGAAATATAGAAATTTACAGAGTCTCTCTCACTCTTATAATTTACAATGAGTCTATTACAAGCCTTCTAATAGACTTCAAGAGATTTACATATATGCATATTATATTTACAAATATGCATATTTACAAATTTTAAATATGGTTTACTTATGGACTCATTCTCCCCAATGTACTGGGAGGAGTCTCGTAGCTTCTGACCTTTGACAATGCCTCTAACGTTGATGTTGAATCTGACATTAAATATGATGTATAATCTGATGTCGAGTCCAAGTAAGCATTGGACCAAATTATCAGTCATCCCAGTAACCTGTATAACCTCTCCTTCTGAATACCAAGCACTATAGTTGTGTCTGGAGTAGATTCCTTTGAATACACAAGTTCCTTTCCATTCTGGAATGCGACTACATAGGCATCATATTCAAATTATGCAACTGAGAGCAGGCTTACCTTTAAGTATGGAACATACAACATATGTTCAATTCCCAAAACTCCTCCTGACTCGAGCTGGAATCTTGCATATCCATACCCCTTTATTGCTTGTCTGGTATGGGTTCCAAATCCCACAAAGAAATATGTGTCAGATTCTAAGAAAGTCAAAAATATTGATCTCATCCCGGTCATGTAACAAGATGAGACATTGTCCATGAACCATTCTTCAATGTCTTCATAAATCACTTTTCCAATACCATCCATCAAGAAGTATTCTTTCCCAAGACTTTTAGTAAGACCATTGACTTCATCTATAGTTTTTGTTTCTTGTATTCTCGCAAATGTCTTCTCATCCTTTAGGTTCTACTTCGGACATAAGTGCCGATAAAGGGTCCAACACTTCTCAATCTAGTGCCCACTCTTACCACAATAAGAGTAGATTGTCATGTTCGACAATTCCTTCTTATCATTCCTCCTTTTCCTCTGACTTGAGAAATGATCTTCCTCCTTCTACTTGGAGGGTTTACTGGAACATATTGTCCTTCTCATGTAGCATGCACATCTTTCTCTGAATATTCCTTACACATGTTTCTCTTCTCTGAACTAGAAGGTGAGGAAATTTTTTTTGGGTAAGACTTCTTCATCTGAGGTTCTTTTTGCTTCAGCTACCCTCAAGAACTCTCCATATTGATGGGAATATGAAGAGTCTTATTTCTCAATCACGTTCTTGGAAGGATATATTGCAAGAGAGACTATCTCATTCTCTGCTTGTCCAACTTTACTGATTGATGGTGCCATCTGCAACTTTCTCTCTAGTTCATGAAAAATACTCATGAGGAAATATTCATGACATAATAATCGATCTTGCATCCTTTTCTTCTCATCCTCAAGAGACTGCAACTTCATTCTTAACTCAGAATTATCTCTCTAGATTTGTCGATTAATGTTGTTCTGGAGTCTTAGCTTCATAAGAACCTTACGCATCTTGCTTCCTTAAAAAGATCTTTCAATATCTTCACCAAATGAACCCTTGGATCTCATCACAACAATAGCTTGCAACACATGCCAAAACTAGCTCTGATACCACTTGTCTCAAAGAAGGGGGATCAGACTACCTGCTCTAATACCACTTGAACAAAAAATATTTAAACACCACTTATTGCTGAAAATGTATACATGCAATATCTAACTTGTTTCCGTATAATTTCTAGGATCTATTGAGGTGATTGCAAAATTTTGATGATGTGTTTTGAACCCAAAACCTCATAAAACTGAAGAAACACATGTAACATGAATCACATATGAAAATTTAATGGATTATATTAAATTCCATTAATCAAAACAATAACATAAATTCACCATTGAAATCCTTGCAAAATTATGAAACTTTTCACTGTAAGGTCGACCACTTTCCAAACTAACTCAATTTTGCACCTTTTGACACGCAAAACAATGCATTAAATACTCATAAATGACAAATTGACTACAAAGTTTTACAAAACACAAAACAAGCCTCATATTCATGATCCTTGTGAAAATCCTGCAGAATCAATATAAGATATTTGAAATTCTGTCAAGGTACCATTTGGCATGCTTTACGTTGCAATACAAAATTTAGTTGTACTTGCATGTAGTTTCGTACAGTGTCAAAATCCATGAAGACCTTGAACTTCGTGCAATATTGTACTCTATACCTCGATATGTGTGTCCTTGGACTGTGCATTTTCATTGGGATTCGTTCCCAATATATAGGGTGGCCTCCAAAACCACCTCCACATTTGGCTGCAACTTATTTTTGTTTTAAGCGGAATCTTCGCTGAGTTTGGGGCATTGTATGAGTTGGTTAAAACTACCGCTAAATTTAGCGGGGCCTAGGTTCTATTCCCTTCCACGCATAATCGATGGCAGTTATATTGTTTTAAAAGTTATAACATCCGTTGGTTTGGTTTTTTATAATATATATATTATATATAATATATTATATTATATATAATATATATAATATACGTGCCAAACAAACTCCCACCAAACTTTGAAACAGTTATATGGTTAAGCTCCTTCGCACTAAGGTTTGGGTCGTATGGTATGTACAATGACCAGGGGTTGGGGGCTTATCCCTCGACCCCTTTTCCCTCCAAAATGCAACCTTACATAAATTCAAATACAAAATATAACATGATATGGTTAAGTGTCTTAGCTTGACACGATGGTTGTTAGAGTTGTGTTAAGGCATCGGGCTTTGGAGGTCATGGGGTCGATTTCCATGGACTCCATCAATTTTACATAACCAAATCATTATTTTCCAATGAGGGGTTTTCACGTGGCAACCTCTTATTGGATAACCTTTCCACGTGTCACAACATCATTGGGCCACTTGGAGGTACGGATGCCAACTCAATTGTTGACTGGATTCCAACTAATGACATGCCACATCATTGTTGTATGGATAGGTGCCACATATCACTGCCGATGTCACCTTTGACCATGATGACGATGCAGAAGCATCGCCAACTCATCAAGGAACATCGCCTAAGACAAGCGAGCCATCATAGAAGACAACGAACAGCTGGACAAGTCTAGCCGAAACTTTTTAAATTTTCATTCAAGAGGATGTGCCAATGTATAAATGCACCATTTATGGAAAGCACTTTTGTATGATGTATCATACCTTGAACCATACGCTCTTGTCTGAAATAGATAATAGGCATTTATTAGATTTAATGCAGGTAGATAGGATTTTATTTCTAGATTAGACAGTTTTAGATGGAAGGAGGGAAAACGGATATAGACACCCTCACTTGTACATTGTAACATTATCAAGCATTCATTCAGGAGAAGAGAAAGCAGAGAACTGTGTAGAGAATATCCATGTATAGATATTGAATTAATAGAAGAAATCTTTGATTCAAATCCATGGTTATGTGTCTATTCTCTATGTGTTGATGTCATGCTTATGAATGTTTGTTTTCTGTTTATGCATTTGCTTTGTATATGTTGTGCATGTGATTTCATGTTTCGAAATTGAAGTCTGAAAGAAGGAGAGAATAAGTTTCAATTGTTTCTCTATCTGAGCTGAGAGATTCCTGCAAAGTGTGCAGTCAAATTCATCCGCAAGGAGTGCGTTAATGAAGGCTCAGTAGTTAACTTTTGTTCTCATTCGCCCAGAAGTTGGTTTGGGTTATTGAATATGTGCAGGGAGTGCGCAAGTAAAAGGAGAAGTCTCAGAGTTGCGATTCTGAGAAAAATAGTTGAATATTGCTACTGCAGTGAGTGCGCAGAGTCTAAAGGATTCAGCACTTGAGAAAGTTGTTGAACGACGAGCGCGAGGAGTGTGCACAAGTCCTATGAAGGAGTCAGAGTGAAAAGCTCAGGGGGTATAGCACCTTCTTGATATTATTGAAAGAGAACACGGGAGGTATGTGTCGAGGCAAATTCGAACATTAGAAGGAAGTGCAACTGTCAGAGGATAAGCTCTGAGAAGATAAACTTTGTCATTTCCAAGAGATCTTTAAGGAAGAGGAATCAGCGGTCAGGATTCGCTGAAGGAGATCGACAAAATTCCATCAGCCGTTAGATCTCGGAGAGTTGCACAGGATTTAAGCCTAGCGAGCAAGAGAAGGAGTCAGGGAGTCATCGGGACCCGACTCATCGGAAGATTGGGGTTTCTATGGTCGCTAAACTCTCATAGGAAGAAATCGTGATTAGCGATTTACCAAGAAGATCAGAGCCATTGATTATAGTAGGGATACGTGGCACGAGATCCCAGAGGTCGGGGTTCGACATTTCGAGATTTCTAGGGACATAGACTCTCGCTTGGTGAAATCGCAATTCGCGATTTCCCGAACGGGTTAAAGACCCTAGTGGTGGACAGGTGTCGAAAGGTTGGGTCTCGGCATGAGTCGACGATTGGTGGCATCGCACATTAGGGATCGGGACTTGGAAAGGTCCGCGAATTTGTGAAACGGGAATCGCGATAGCCCGATACGCGATTTCCCGATTTTCCTCCAGAGTGTGGCCACAAAGGAACAGGGAAGCCGACAGGTGACGCAATACTGGAGATTCAGTGCATCGGGTTTTGGGGAATTATGAAGAAAGGAACGCGCAACTATAGGAATCGCAAAATTGTGAAATCTGATTTCCCGATTTTGAAGGGAGGTCACTTGAAGAGAGTTGTGGGTAAGAAAAATTCCCGTCAGGGAATACGAGGAACCTTTGAAGTTCTTCAACCCGAGTTTAGAGGAAGATCCTGAGGGAGCGATCGTGCTCCGAGGGGTGCGGTCTGTGTCAGAGTGGTATCAGAGCAGGGATTTACTCTCTATTTTCTGCAACAAAGAGAGAGAAGAATTCACCATGCCACTGAGAAGGGAAAGACAATTGCCTGATCCAAAGGACAGGGATGTGCGAAGAAGAGGTAGGCCAACAGGGAATCCAGAGATGGAAAGGCAGATATGTGATCTCAGAGAGAGATTGGAAGAGATGGAAACAACACAGAGATGCACAACAAATGCTAGAGATATGAGCGACTCTGAAGGTGAAGTGGAAGTCGAACAGCAAGGAGAAGTTGCTGCTGAAGACGCGGAAAATGAGCGGTTAATTAAAGTTATCGCCCGGATGAGTTCAAAGACGAAAATGGACATTCCAACTTACGAAGGAAGCTTGGATGTAGAGGATCTACTAGACTGGATTAGATCTCTTGATACCTACTTCGATTATGAAGATATCAAAGAGGATAAAAAGGTTAGGCATGTTGTCACAAAATTGAAGGGACATGCAGCATTATGGTGGGATGAGCTACAAGAAGATAGACGCTGCAAAGCCAAGCAAAAGATCAAAAGCTGGGATCGAATGATTGCGAAGATGAAGGAAAATTTCATCCCAAGGGACTACCAAATTAATTTGTTCAGGAGGATGAAAAACCTGAGACAGAAACTGATGACAGTGAAAGAATACACTGAGGAATTCTATCGACTGAACATCAGAGCAGGTCATCGGGAGAGTGATGATGAGAAGGTGGCTAGATATTTGAATGGTCTGAGATATGACATTCAGGATGAATTAATCATGGTTACCATTAGAATGGTGGAGGATGCTTATCATATGGCTCTGAAATCCAAGGAGAAGCTGAGCCGAAAGCAAGGTCAGTGAGGGTGAGGCAGGAGTCAACCCAGAGGCAAGGCAGTTACCTAGGAGAAATATCATAAACCCAAGGAGGAATGGAAGAAACATCAGGGTAAGATTGAGAGAGGTGGAGCCTCACAATGAGGACATCCATATGTTGAACAGAGAGGACAACATAATGAGCAGAGTGGAGGATATGCTGATGGAAATACTTTTCCTCGTACCAGAGGTAGGGGAAGAGGTAGAGGTGGAGTAATTACATGCTTCACATGTGGAAATAATGGGCACAGGTCATTCGAGTGTCCAGAGAAGAAAAAGGACGTTGGAGAAGCTCACATCACTGAAGCGCAGAGGCGTGATGTTGAGAATGAAGACACAGAAGCCGGAAGGTCACTAACGGTGCACAAAGTCCTTTTGACACCCGAGAAAGAGGTGCAGGAAAGTTTAGCTCAAAGGACCAGATTGTTCAGGACAGCTTGCAAGACCAAGGATAGGGTATGTAAGGTCATTGTGGACAGTGGAAGCACCGACAATCTCGTTTCAACCGAGATGGTGGAAAAACTAGAGCTGGAGATGACTGATCACCCGATTCGATACAAAGTATCATGGCTACAGAAGGGAAATCAGGTGAGTGTCACTAAACAATGCTTAGTGGACATCAAGATAGGAGGATATAATGATAAAATTATTTGTGATGTTATACCTATGGATGTATGTCATTTATTGCTAGGCAGACCATGGAAATATGACAGAAACGTAATTCATGATGGGAAAATGAATACGTACACTTTAGAGAAGAATGGGAGAACCCATATGTTGCTTCCGATAAAGGATAAGGAGGTAAAGCTGGAAGTAAGTAGCACAATACTTCTCATGAGTGGGGAGGAGCTTCTTACAGAGATGGAGAAGAAGGAAGATCCACAATTCTTTATTGTCAGAAAGATGAGGGTTGTTTTGACCAGCACAAGAGTGGATGATTTGCTGGAAGAAATTCAGGAACTGCTAGACGAGTTTGCTGACATTGTGGTAGATGGATTACCTCATTTGTTGCCGCCAATGAGGAGTGTGAGTCATCACATCGATCTCATACTAGGAGCCAGTTTACCGAACAAGGCTACGTACAGATTGACACCACAAGAAAATGAGGAGGTCAAGAAGCAGGTCTAGGAGTTGTTGGACAAAGGATTGGTCAGAGAAAGCCTAAGTCTATGCACTGTTCCAACCGTTCTTAGTCTGAAGAAAGATGGAGGCTGGAGAATGTGCACCGACTCAAGAGCGATCAACAAAATTACCATCAGGTACAGGTTTCCACTGCCGAGAATGGATGATCTGATGGATTGCCTGAGTAGGGCAAATTATTTTTCAAAGATTGATCTGAAGAGTGGATATCACTAGATTCGCATGAGGGAAGGTGATGAATGGAAGACAACATTCAATACAAAAGAAGGTTTGTACGAATGGCTGGTCATGCCATTTGGTTTGACAAACGTGTCGAGCACATTCATGAGACTGATGAATAAAGTCCTGAAGGAGTTCATCAGAAAATTTGTAGTCATATACCTGGATGACATACTGATCTTCAGTAAGACAAAGGCTGAACATTTGAAGCATTTGGCCATTGTGATGAGAAAACTACAGCAGGAGAAGCTGTTGATTAACATGAAGAAGTCCTCATTTATGAAGACACAGCTCATTTATTTGGGTTTTGTTATTTCGGCAAATGAGTTGAAAATGAATCCAAGTAAGGTGGAAGTGATCAAGAATTGGCCATCACCGAGAAATGTTTTTGAGGTGAGAATTTTTCATGGACTGGCTAGTTTCTACCGAAAGTTCATCAAGAATTTCAGTGGAATTAGCGCAACGATGATGGATACAGTGAAGAAGCGACATAAATATTTTCATTGGACAATAGAGGCTGAGAAGAGCTTCAATCTGTTGAAGCGGAAGATCACATAACAACCAGTGTTGGTGTTGCCAGATTTTCAGAAGACATTTCAGGTGAAATGTGATGCAAGTGGGTATGCCATAGGAGCGGTCTTAAGTCAGGAGGACAGACCAATTGCATATTTCAGTGAGAAACTGGATGAAGCAAAGATGAAATACTCCACGTATGATAAGGAATTTTATGCTATCATACAGGCACTGAAGAAGTGGAGGCATTACTTGACCCCGAAGGAATTTGTATTGTACAGTGATAATCATTCATTACAGTTTGTGAGTCAACAGGAGAAGTTGAATCAGAAACATGCAAAATGGGTAGAGTATATGTAGAATTTCACATTTGTGATTAAACACATTTCGGGTACTGCTAACAAAGTGGTTGATGATTTGAGCAGGAAATGTTTATTGCTGCAGGAATTCAGAGTCAAAACATTGGGTTTTGAAAATCTCAAAGACATGTATGCAGGAGATGCATATTTTGTAGAGGCGTATGAAGCAGCTGAGAATCCAGTTCTCAGAGACAGAAGCCCTTGGATAGATTATATGATCCAAGAAGGATTGTTGTTCAGAGGCAATCAACTGTGTATTCTGAATTGCTCCATGAGGGAGAATCTGTTGAAGGAAAAGCACAGTGGTGGATTGGCAGGACACTTTGGCCATGACAAAACATTCGCCAAGCTGAGCGAATCATATTTTTGGCCAGGCATGCAAGCAGAGGTCAAGCGATTTGTTGACAGGTGCAGAATTTGTCAGCATTCGAAGGAAGGAAGAAAAATGCAGGTTTTTATCAACCATTGCCCATACCAGAGAGGCCATGGGAGGCAATAAGCATGTATTTTGTATTGGGTTTGTCGAGGACGCAGAGAGGTGTAGATTCAATATTTTTGGTGGTGGATAGGTTTTCTAAGATGGCACATTTCATCCCATGCCAGAAGACCAGTGATGCGACGCACATCGCGAATTTGTTTTTCAAGGAGGTCATTCGACTTCATGGGTTGCCGAGAAGCATAGTATCAGACAGGGATACAAAGTTCATTGGACATTTCTGGAGGACACTCTGGAAGAAGATGGGAACTAACTTAATGTTTAGTTCAGCCTATCATCCTCAGACAGATGGGCAAACAGAGGTGGTGAATAGAAGCCTAGGATATTTACTCAGAAGCCTAGTGACAGAGCACCACAGCAGCTGGGACAATGTGTTGCCACAGGCAGAGTTTGCTTACAACGATTCAATAAATAGAAGCATAGGCAAAATTCCATTTGATATTGTATATGGAAGGTAGCCAAGAGGAGTATCTGAGCTGATAGATTCAGAGAAAATAATGATAAAAAGTGCAAGCGCTGAAGAATTCACAGAGGCGATGGAAGAACTTCACAGCAGAGTGAAGCAGCGATTGTTGGAGTCGAACTAGAAATATAAGCGCAGAGAGGATCAGCATCGGAGACAACTTCAGTTCGAAGTTGGTGATCTAGTTCTGGCACATTTGAGGAAGGAAAGTTTCCCAAGGGGAACATACAATAAGCTGAAAATGAAGAAAATTGGGCCATGTAGAGTCCTGAAGAAATTTGGAGAGAATGCTTATGAGATTGAGTTGTCGGATGGCATTGGGATATCTCCGATATTTAATGTTTCGGATTTATACCCATACAGGGCTGGAGAAACAAGGGCTAGAACTGGGGAACCAGTGATTTAGTGGAGGAAACAATTACCAGTAGCAGAGAAGCCACAAATGGAGTGCATACTTGACAAGAGAGTGGGTAAGAAGACCAGGAGAAAAGAATACTATGAGTATCTGGTCAAATGGAAGAACCACCCCGTAGAAGATGCTAGCTGGGAAAATGAAGTAGTGATACAGAAGCATGGACAGACCGTGCAGGAGCTCATGGAAAGGAGCCCATGAAAATTTTCAAGCCGAGGAGTATGATGTAGGAGCATCGCCAAATCATCAAGGAACATCGCCCAAGACAAGTGAGCCAGCATAGAAGACAACGAACAGCTGGACAAGTCCAGCCGAAACTTCTTAAATTTTCATTCAAGAGGATGCGCCAATGTATAAATGCACCATTTATGGAAAGCGCTTTTGTATGATGTATCAGACCTTGAGCCATACGCTCTTTTCTGAAATAGATAATAGGCATTTATTAGATTTAATGTAGGTAGATAGGATTTTATTTCTAGATTAGACAGTTTTAGATGGAAGGAGGGAAAACGGATATAGACACCCTCACTTGTACATTGTAACATTATCAAGCATTCATTCAGGAGAAGAGCAAGCAGAGAACTGTGTAGAGAATATCCATGTATAGATATTGAATTAATAGAAGAAATCTTTGATTCAAATCCATGGTTATGTGTCTATTCTCTGTGTGTTGATGTCATGCTTATGAATGTTTGTTTTCTGGTTATGCATTTGCTTTGTATATGTTGTGCATGTGATTTCATGTTTCGAAATTGAAGTCTGAAAGAAGGAGAGAATAAGTTTCAATTATTTCTCTATCTGAGCTGAGAGATTCCTGCAAAGTGTGCAGTCAAATTCATCCGCGAGGAGTGCGTTGATGAAGGCTCAGTAGTTAAATTTTGTTCTCATTCGCCCAGAAGTTGGTTTGGGTTATTGAATCTGTGCAAGGAGTGCGCAGGTAAAAGGATAAGTCTCAGAGTTGCGATTCTGAGAAAAATAGTTGAATATTGCTGCTGCAGCGAGTGCGTAGAGTCTGAAGGATTTAGCACTTGAGAAAGTTGTTGAACGACGAGCGCGAGGAGTGTGCACAAGTCCTCTTAAGGAGTTAGAGTGAAAATCTCAGGGGGTATAGCACCTTCTTGATATTATTGAAAGAGAACATAGGAGGTCTGTGTCGAGGCAAATTCAAACATTAGAAGGAAGTGCAGTTGTCAAAGGATAAGCTCTGAGAAGATAAACTTTGTCATTTCCAAGAGATATTTAAGGAAGTGGAATCAATGGTCAGGATTCGCTGAAGGAGATCGACAAAATTTCGTCAGCCGTTAGATCTCGGAGAGTTGCGCAGGATTTAAGCCTAGCGAGCAAGAGAAGGAGTCAAGGAGTCATCGGGACCCGACTCATTGAAAGATCGGGGTTTCTACGGTCGCTAAACTCTCATAGGAAGAAATCGTGATTAGAGATTTCTTGAGAAGATCAGATCCATTGATTATAGTAGGGATACGTGGCACGAGATCCCAGAGGTCGGGGTTCGGCATTTCGGGATTTCCAGGGACATAGACTCTTGCTTGGTGAAATCGTGATTCGTGATTTCCCGAACGGGTTAAAGACCCTAGTGGTGGACAGGTGTCGAAAGGTTGGGTCTCGGCGTGAGTTGATGACAGGTGGCATCGCACTTCAGGGATCGGGACTTGGAAAGGTCCGTGAATTTGTGAAACGGGAATTGCGATAGCCCGATACGCGATTTCCCGATTTGCATCTGGAGTGTGGCCACAGAGGAACAGGGAAGCCGACAGGTGATGCAATACTGGAGATTCGGTGCATCAGGTTTCGGGGAATCGTGAAGAAAGGAACGCACGACTATAGGAATCACAAAATTGCGAAATCCGATTTCCCGATTTTGAAGGGAGGTCACTTGAAGAGATCTGTGGGTAAGAAAAATTCCCGTCAGGGAATACGAGGAACCTTTGAAGTTCTTCGGCCCAAGTTTAGAGGAAGATCCTAAGGGAGCGATCGTTCTCCGAGGGGTGCAGTCTGTGTCAAATGATGTCATCATTTCCTTTGACCTTTGACATTTTGTTTTTTCAAACCCCAAACTTTGACTGCTCATAACGTTTTCATACGAGCTCTGTTTGACTTGTTGTTTGCATAGTTGGAAAGTTGACGAAGAGCTCTGCACAATGATGTCGTTTTCTATATGATTTGAGAAAGTTGAATTTTGAGAATTTATGGATCCCTTAGGACCTTTGTGAGCATTTTGGATCCTCCTGGACCTTTGTGAGGGTTCTTTAGATCCTCCTATATCATCTCATTTCCAAGAATCCTCGGAAACACAACTTAATTTTAGTACAACATATCATCCTAAAATAGATGTACAAATAGAAAGAGTTAATCAGGTGTTAGACGATATGTCGATAAACATGGAACATTTCTAGTTTTTGTATGGTAGGCCCTGTAGATCCTCTTAGTTGGGAGAAAATTGAATATAGGGTTCTAAATGGACCAGAAATGATTCTAGAAATGAAAGAGAAAATGAAAAAAATATGGAAAAGATCGAAAGAAGCTCAAAATAGAAAAAAACATTATGTGGATGTCCATAGAATATAGAGAAGTTATAAAGAAGGATACAAAGTGTATTTCCGAGTTAAAATGCAAAAGAGTTAGATTAAATTTGGAATGGGAGCCAAATTATCACCACGGTATGTGGGGCCATGTAAAATCAGTAAAAGATTAGGATAGGTTTATGATGGTCTTACATTACCATAATTTATAGGTCATATTCATGATGTTTTTCATTGATCTACTCTGTGTCATTGTATTTCAAATCCTTCTCATGTTATTGATTTCAGTGATTCGCAGATGTCGAATGAAGGGGCCTTGAAGACCAAAACGATCCTCACACTAGAAAAGAAAAATCAATAGATTCAACATAATTTGTTTTACCAAGTAAAGGACCAGTAGAATAGTTATAGTCCCAATGAAACTACTTTGAAGGATGTGAATGAGATGTGCCATCAGTTTCCTTATTTATTTTAAAATTCTGGGACAAAATTTTTAAAGAGGGGTTGTATGTAGTGACCTATTTTTATTTGAATTTATTTCACTTATATGATGTTATCAATTGAGGCCATTTTAGTTATAAGAATGACTCAGTTGGTTGACATATACATTTATGGATGATGTGATCTAGACCTTTAATCCAATTTCATGTGATTATTGCTTGATGTGTATATACATTTTTATGGTTTGTGCTTTGATATCCTTGCGATTCTATAGAATATTGAAAATGAGGACATGGTTACATAATGAAATACATTATGTTATATAATTATATAGATGGTTTTCCAAGAGTGACAAGAAGAACCACATGTGCATATGGACTCCATATTAAGTCAAAATATGTGGACGTGGGATGGGGTCAGGTTATGGATGATTGAATTGCATATGACATTGCTTATTTTTTATTCATGATTATTGAACAATGTTTTTTTATATGTTGTCTCTAGATGTGGACAAAGACAATGAAACATTTTTCAAATAATCTTACACGTGGGAAAATTATTGTACAGTGAGATGTGACATGAGTACAAGTACCATGTGGGAGAGGAGGTCTAGGCTCCCTATTCTTGCCTACTAGTCTAGGCAATGGTTTTTCCTAGAACATACACATTGCCATAATGATTGGTCATGGATTTGATCACTTACAAGGTCTTGCTAAGGATCATGCAATAAGATGTCAATCCTTATTCCTTAATGACCATTAGTCTATGACTAATGGTGAATGATTTTGGTCAGGTAAACCCAAAACATGACATCATCCCCCATCATTGAAAAATGATACTTGAAAAACATGTATAAAGATGACACCCTTGGTACATATTGGGAAGTAGTACTTGAAAGGCATGTAGGAGCTTGACACCCTTGGTATCATTCACTGAAAGAATTGTAGAGGTTATGTGTAAATCTTGGTGCATGATACTTGAAGAGTTGTAATGATCATGTATATCTCTTAGTACCAAATACTTGAAGTCTGTGAGTTATCTTGATCTCACCCTAAGTATTGAATTTGACTCAGTTTATGCATACTTTGGAGAAAAGTATCCTCTCACATACACATTTTATTTTAGGATGTGAAATCAAATAAATTTGCATAAATTGTTTGATTTTTTAAATTTGTTGGTAACTCTTTTTCTATTAATAACAAAATGTACAAGATATCAATGCTTGTGAAGATGGCCTTAACAAGTCACAATTCCAAAACTAATAACTTAAGATTTGGTTGGCATGCCCAGAGGAAAACCAGGCCAGCATACTAAACTATAATAAAAAGGCCAACTGAAAAATTCCCTCTCACTAACATGAGTTTGAGTATCTGGTCTAGTATTATGAAAAAATGTGAAATTACTATTAAGCAAAGAGCTAGAAGTAGAAAAGCCCATAATCATATTCAAGTTGGTAGTGTGGGAGGACTAATCACCCCCTCATCAATCATATCAAGCACCCCATCTGGGGGCATAAGTGGTGTTATTGATCATATAGACATATACACATTTTGTAAAAGGGAAATAAGACTTTTTTTTATAATTGGAAATGGAAATGCATTTAGGAAGGGGTGAGTTAAATGGAAAGACAATGATTTTATTTTAATAGAAAACATTAATTTCATGTGCACCCACTAAATGAGGTAAAATAAAATGGATATATGGAACATCTAAGAGTAAAAATAAGATATGAGGTTTGAATGTGATAAATAATATCTATTTTCCATTTCAAATAAAATATTTACATGTACATAGAGTGACACATGGATGGGTAGATAACATGCAATTAGTAATTAAATAATCAATATTTTTCATGAAATGGACAAATGACATGAGCCTCGGAGGCTAGATAAGGAAGGTGCATTGAGCATCAGAGCTCACATTTTTTCTTGGTGAACTAGTGTTGATTTTGGTCTCAAGATTGTGTATGCACTTGGGAGGTTGGGACCTCATATTCCCTACATAAGCTACACAATTTGAATGAGAGGTTTTTACTCTTTTCATTCAAATTGTTGCAACTTGAGGGTCCCCAAGGAAAAAGAGTACCCATTTGAAAGTTGGTAGGGTGGTCAATTGGTAAACTAATTTTATATTTGGCAAATGAGAATCGGAGCTAATACTTGGATCAAACTTGGAATCAAAGAATAATTAAGGGAGGATCTTCTATAGCCATCAAAAAATGGCTTGAATAAAGTTTACATACATGCTATTATTATGATGGAAGCTTCTTACCATGTTTTGATGTTGGTTGTGGAGCCTGATTATCTTCTTGATTCAGAGGTCCTTGCTTTCAGCTGTGTTTATACCCCATGAAGTATTTACACCCCAGAAGTATGTACACTCTTCCACATGGGGGAGTGCAGAGGGGGGGTGCCCCCTCTGCGGGGTCCATCCCCCTGGCTAGGGGGTCTAGGGGCAAGCGGGCCCCCAGTGGGGGTTCGGGGGCGAAGCCCCCGAAGAAAAAATTGCCTTATAAAAGTATATTGTAATTTCATTGTAAATCTAGACCATTCATTATAAGGTAGCAGATCTAACGGTAGAGATTATGTTAGGGTTTTTTTCCCTAGAAGGCAACCCTCTTTTATGAGGGAAATGTATTACGGCTATGGCTGATGGTGAATATTGTATTCTGAGATAGGATACTATGAGAGAAGGAAGAGGAAGTTACAGCGGGTTTTTTTGTAGGTTGTATCCCTTCATTTGCTGGATAATAATAAAGGAAGGACCTGGCAATTTCTCTGGTGGACGTAACCCACACTGGGTGAACCACGTAAATCTGTGTCTCTCTTGTATTGTCTGTCTTCTGTGTTTTGTTTCTGCATTTTTTTATTTTATTTCTCTGCGGTCCTATTTTTCTAACAAATGGTATCAGAGCGTAAGGTAACTGGCAGGAAAAGAGGGTTCCTAGTTCGAGTGGGAGCAATGTCGAAAGATGGAAAGTTTAGGGTCGAGAAATTTAACGGCCAAAACAACCAGTTATGGAAGATGCAGATGGAAGACTATTTATATCAGAAGGATCTATTCCTACCATTGAGTGGAGTAGCAAAGAAGCCAGCGGCCATGAAGGATGAAGAATGGGAGATTCTTGATAGAAAGGCTCTAGGAACGATACGGCTGAGCCTGGCAGCATCGGTGGCTTTCAATATTTCGAAAGAAAAGACAACGAAGGGTTTGATGGACGCGTTGGCCAAATTGTATGAAAAACCCTCGGCATCAAATAAGGTATTTCTAATGAAGAGATTATTTAATATGAAGATGTCCGAAGGTGGGTCTGTTGCAGATCATTTAAATGAATTTAATACGGTTACTAATCAACTAAGTTCTGTAAAAATGGACTTTGATGATGAGGTTAGGGCTCTTCTAATCTTGTG